>PVIA01019046.1:0-11403 GCA_004024845.1 Tonatia bakeri | reverse complement strand
AAAAAGTAAAGCAAATAAACAATGTAGTGTATAACGTAAAACAGAGAGAGAGATTGTTTGGCATTGACTTGTCTAAACTAACCTCTGGGCTGCCTAGTGTACCTGGTCTTCGAGACATTTATTGTTTTTATCCTTGTCATTTTCTTCATTATTACAATTGTTGTTGCATACAATGTGCCTCCTTATGTAGGTCTGCAATGAGGTGTATTCTTAACCCCCGCACCGGACAGTCCAATACTAAGTTCTGATCTCATAGAAATCAGATAGTTTAATACTAATGGTAGAGAATGATGGGGGACTGAAGACTTGGAAAATTTTAGTTTAAGGTAAAAAATTATAAGTCTAGCAAGTAATGTATATGTTAAATCCTTTATTATTATTATTATTATTATTATTTTCAGAAACTACAGATAAGGCCTGTCCTGGTTCTTGGAAAAACATCTGACCTTCTGGGTCACTGCAAAAGATTACCACCTGGGGACAACCAGAGGCATCCAGACCTTCACGTTCCAGGGATAGATAGATGACCACTGCCCCTGGGAACAGCTAACTGTGCAGGACAGGAATGTGGCAGCTTCTATCACCTAATCCTCCTTGAATCTCAAAGGCCTCACTACACCTTGTTTATTCCCTGATATAAAAAGTTTGGCCTAGAAAGAGAAGGCAAGATGATCTGTTAGGGTATGAACCCACCATCTTTTCAGCTCCCCCATCATCTGAATAAAGTGCCCATAATGATTCAATCGCTGTCATTGCCTATAGGGTTTGGTAGTGACAGGCAGCCTGAATGCTGGTGTCATTTCTGGTAACAAGACAAAACAAAGTCCTGCCACCAGTTTTGGGGTTGTGTTGAATATGTTAATTTAAGATGAGAAAAGAGATCTATCTACTTCATATTTAGCAGGCTACATCCTTCTCTTATCTTGAGGAAGATATCTCTTGCAACCTATTTTCCTGACAAGTTTCCATTTTTTTACTCACAGATCCCGGGTTGGTTTTCTTTTACCTTATATTCTTTAACTGATTGAGTGATTGGTTGATTTCTGGAAAGGTGAAGTGATGGAGAAAGAGAAGGAGAGAAACATCAATGGGTTGCATCCTGTGTGGAGCCTGACAGGGACCCAACCTGCAACACAGGAATGTGCCCCGACCTCTAATTAAACCAGGGACATTTTCTGCTCTGTGGCACAATGCCCAACCAACCGAGTCATTTCAGTCAAGTTTCTACTTATTCTTCAACTTGAGATCATGACAGCCAGCTATGGGAGCCAAGATATCTTTTCCCTTATCATTTCAGTTCCTCTATTTTAGCTGTTAATCAAATTAGCAGAGATGGAATAACAGAAGAAAATGTATGAAGTTTATTACACTAATGAATATTCTGAAGTGAAAAATATAGAAACCCAAAGAAATATTGGATAGTTAAGACTTATATGCTGAAGATAAAGAACAAAAAACATTGTGAACAGGCTTCAAACTGAAAAAAAAAATCCATTTCCATGGAGATTCCAAAACAAGTAAACACTAAATATATATTGGCTTGACATTTGCATGTGAATGTTTCTCCTTCAACTGGTCCTCCATCTAAATAAATTCTAGGCAATTAAGAGGGGAGTTCAAAGATTGTTTTATTTTTTTTTCTGAGCCTTCTGTTTCCCAATAACAAGATCAGAATCATTATTCTGAAAAGGACATCTGGGGTGTCAACTATGCTTCCCTTTACAGCAAAGCCATGACCCTTAAGCTGGTTTAACACGACTAACTGAAAGCTTACTTCTTCTACACCTAGTCATTTGAATCCCTAAATTATTACCAAACAAGATAAAATACTGAAACATGGTTAATCAACCTAAGTGTATCAACTTATGACTTTTTATTACAGAAAACTTCAATGATACATTTGAATCTGCAAATAGAAAAATCTATGCTCTGGTGTGCACAGCTTCCCTTTGTAGGCATCTTAGGAAAGTAACTCAGTGTGTGGTATGATATTATGCACAGCTCTTCAGGAAGAATTAGGAATCCTGTTGAAACCGAAAAGGCCAAGAGCATTCTGGCTGCCTGTCACTACACAACCAAATAAGCAATGACAGCTATTGAATCTTTGTGGGCACTTTACTCACATGGCCTGAGGTCTGAAAAGATGGTGGGTTCATACCCTAACAGACCATCTTGTCTTTTCTTTCCAGGCCAAAGTTTTTATACCAAGGCATACACAAGGTTAGGTGAGGGGTTTTGAAATTCAGGGAGGATTAGGTAGAAGAATGTCTTAAGTAGTTAACTGTTCCCAGGGGCAGGTGGTCTTCTGTCCCTCCCTGAAACACAAAGGCCTGGATGTCTCCCTTTCTGCCCAGGCACAAAGTGCAATGAAGGGTTTTGAAATTCAGGGAAAATTAGATTAAATAACTGCAGTATTCTTGCCCGGGAAAGTTAGATCTTCCCAGGGGCTGGTGTTCCTCAGTCTCTCCCTGTAACACAATTTCAGGGATGCCTTCACTTGTTCCTCAGGAAGTAATCTTTAGTAGTGCACCAAGAGGTCACCTGTCATTCCCAGGAACCAGTATGGGCCTTATCTGTACTTTCTGAAACAAAACAACAGTTTTAAGATAGGGATTACTTACTAGGCTTATAACTATGTTAAACTAAAATTTTGAGCTCTTGAGTCCCCTATCAATATCATACCTTATTATTGTTGCTGTTGTTTGCATTATACTGTCACCCACCCAACTGCAAGTCAGGTGTATGAGGACTGAGATTATGTCTGTTTTCTTTCTAGTGATTAGAAGAGAGTTAAGTACATGGTGAACACAAGGCTACAGTTCTTTGATAAATGAGTAAAACAACTAGAAATGTGATAATGGTTAAATGGGTAAAATAAGGAGCATTATGACCTCACATAACTGGAATTCTGATGGAGATGAAGGACCAGTTAAAGTTTCGTAAAGTGAAACATCTGACAGAGAATGAGCCCAGGAAAATGTAAAGCTCATGATGGGCAGGAATGAGAATTCCAGGCAAAGGACACAGCATGTGTAAGGGACATGAAGCAGGGACCTTCAGAGGAGCAATGAATTTTACTGACTCATTTTGGTGATGAAGTGAACTAATATGCCTGAGGTACCCAATACACAGTCAATACTAAACAGTGGCCAGTATTGTCATTATTGCATTCCTCTGGGTACCCATTTCAAGTCTAACCACTTGGAAACAGCAGTAGGAAAACACTATCTTCTCATCCTGACCACACAAGTAATTCATGACATTCAGCATTGACTATAGCTTGACTGATGCGTTGGTGACAAGCAATGAACTACACACATGTAAAGTGTACAATATGATGAGTGTTGTCATGTGCACACTCCATGTGAATCCATTTCACCCAAAAATTTCTCACATACCTTTGTAATGTCTTCCTCTTCTTCCCACCAAACCCCCAGAGTTTGCAGGCAATTACATATTTTCTTTGTTTCTCCATAGATACATTTGCATTTTCTGAAGTTTTATATAAATAAAACCATGTAGGATGTTCTCTTTTTAATATGGCTTCTTTAATTCACCATAATTATTTTATGAGGTAAAATTTTCAAAATTAGTTTAATTATTTTAAAGTGAACAATTCAGTGTCATTTACTGTAGCCACAATGTTGTGTAACCATCATGTCTACCCAGTACTGATTTTAATCACATAAAACACTGTACCCATTGAGAGAGTCCTCCCCATGACCCCATACCTTAACTTGTGGAAAGTACAAACCTTAAATATGTCTTTGCCTATTCTTCATTTTCTATATACTGTGTCAGGACTCTTCCAGCTTGGATATCTGGTGTTCCCAGTCATCCCAATGTCAGGAAGCTAATCTGAGTCTTCAAAACACTATCCTTTTTCTCAGCTTTGTATCTTACACTCATGCTCTTTCTAGTCTTATAGAAAGGCACCCCGACCCTACTGCATGAGTTCCAGTGTCTCTCCCTCAACAGGTAGGTCAGACACTCACTCATATTACTCAGCTTCATTCTGTGCTTCCAAAACAAACCTTCCTATATGGCACCATTGGGGCCCCTTGAAACCTTAAAATGCCTAATACCCTAATACATACCAGGTTTTACAATTTCTCATCCTGGCTCTGAGCAGACTCCAATCCTCCATGACTTTGGTCTGTCTTCACCTCTGCTTATTAACAATTCACTTCTGAACAGTTTCCCAAGGATCTCTCAAATATATCAGAGCCACCAGGAGTAAGAAAGGAAATAGAAAAAGAAAAGAGATTTATTTCTCAATTCTTGTTGCAGGCTCTTTAAGGACAGACATGTGAAATTTGTAAAAACAACAAAGAAAACAAGGAAGAGAGGACAGTGATGTCTGCTCTGAGATGCATGTCAAAGTGGGATTGAAAGAGGCTTATTCAGTACATGCCCATGAGTGGCTGATGTAACAGAGACCTGTATGTTCCCTAGAGTAGTTGAGGTTAGTGGCAGAATATTTGTGAAAATCTCTGTGATCTTGTTTCTTGAAGGTGCAGGGAAAATGTATGTGGAATGAGAACACTGTTGATGGTAAGGGCACTGTGGAATTGTGCCCTTTCCTGCTGGCATGTCTTCATGGATTCCAAGGCAAGGCTGCACTAAGGCAACCAGGAGACCCAGGGAGATCTGGAAGTCAGGTCATTTCCTGTTGTGAATATCAAATCAGAAGAGAAAAACACAATGCAAACCTTTTTGTTTTTAATTACAAAAAAAAGGAAAAATTGGAAGATTTAAAATATATTAAGGATCAACACTTTAAGTAAGATGACATGATTAGCTACTTACTGGAAACTTATCTTAAAGTAAAACATGCATCAAAGAAGTTTAAAAATAAAAGTAAGATTATATTAAAGGCCATGAATTAGGGCAATGAGACAGAACTCAACACCCCTGACTGAAAGTCTGCAGAGATTTTAGAACAGAAGGATCCACGGGCATCTTTGTTTGCTAATTGACTTTATACAAAAGAAAAACAAGACTTTTAATAGAATCCTGACTGGAGATCCTTACATTTTGTATGAAGAGGTCCCCAAACCCGGTAGGTTCCTACTCTTTCTCCAGATGGGGCAGAGATACACCAGGAAGATTAAAATTCAAAGCAATGGGTCCCGGTATTTGAGACAGATCGTCTTTGGTGCTTAACACCGTCAAAAAGTGTTCAAAAAGACTTGTATGTGTTCCACAACACCAGGTAATGCATCAAGAATTGCAAATTGCAATCATATTTCCAAGGAAATTATATGAAAAAATAGATGTCAAGAGCCTATTATCAGAAAGAACCTGTAAAAAGGTTTCTGACTCTGGGAATTTTAAGGTCTCCAAATTATAACAAAGGTATTTTCTTCACAATGAAGGAACCACAACTAAATCTCTTTCAGTGAAGACCCAGTTTGCATCTCCATCAATTCCTACAGTAATGGAGGGAAAAGAGGGCAGGGTTTTCCAGAACAAGTATAAAGGACACATGGACAAAACTGAAGAGGAGTAGGATCAAGGATGGGAAGTGGGAATGACGGAAGTGGGGGAGGTGAAATGGAGAAATTGTACTTGAAGAACAATAAAAAAATATGAAAAAAAAAAGAGGTGTCAGTTCCTAGCAATGTAGGCACAAGTGCAAACTTGCTAGAGTCCTTGAACTGAGCCAGGATTGCATCTCCCAAGAGGCTGTGCTTTTATCTCTCTCTGCAGTCACCTTTCACTCAAATATCATACCAATCAAACAAGGGTAATCTATACTGTAAGACATGGCTGCTGTAATTTACGTTCTTCTAATTAGTTACTGAAGTGAAAAGAAACTGAAATTCAGCAATAGTTTACTCTGATGCAATTTTTTAAAAAATAGAACCTAAGATGGGAGGTTTAACAGCTTCCTGAAGTTAGTTGGCTTTACCCTCACACTTTACTAACAGTCTTCCTAGATTTGGGTGATTCCCCCTTCAGCAAGAAATACAAAAATAGCCATCAGGTCAAACCTAGTTTCATGAAGACTGTGGTTATTTCTAATGCTGTAGGCATCAGTCTGAACAAGGACATTTGATGCAAAACTGTGCTTGTATTAGTTATAATTCTAATTACATTCTATTAATAAAAGAGACAGAACCATGCTAAACTTATGCAAATAAGCCTACTTCCATGAAACTAATGTCTCCAGAAGACATTCAGATTTATGGAAAGAGGTCAGACAGAAAGAATGGGATCACAGTTGCTACCCACACAGGTGTCTTCTAGTTTCTTGTTGTCCAAAACAGTGTCCAGGTACCCTTCACATGACCCCTGGAAAAAGAACAGAAATTAAATTCTTACAAATCTATCACTTGCTTCCACTGGTAAGCACATGACAACTGCCCGTACTTGAGGGACACTCTGTCAACCTCACTGTGGAGATGATGCATCTGAGACCAACCAGTGGTGGGATCTGGTGTAAAATGCAACCTTAAGTCAACAACGACAATGTCAGCTTTTATTATTGATCATTGATGACTCAGTGCAAGTCCTCTAACAATTTCCCACTTTCACAGCATATCCACTTGAAAAATGCAAAAGATTTATTCAGAGTTTAATAACAGGTGAGGAAAAAAGGGCACTTGTATTTTACACCCATATTGAGGGTCTCACACTTCCAAAGACACTATGGTTTTCATGACATCACACTGAGAATTCCCACATCCTTTGTCCTGACAAAGTCCATGTTGAAAGTTCTGTAGCCACAGGAGAGCTTCATCTACTAAAAGAGCTTCAGGCTCTCCCTGTTGTACAACCACTGTGTGAAGGAGGTCACACTTGTATAGCAGCCAGCACCACAGTGTCCTTATGCTGTGTGACTGGTTCTGTTGACTGGGAAGTTAGCCCGTTCATAAGCTCTGTGGAAAATAGAAGATGTAACAGACAGAGAGTGGGCTTGGAACCTGGGGTCACTATATGCCTCCAGAAATATCAGCCACTCACTGTCCATATTTAAGTTTAAAAGGTCACCTGAGGATGGTCCAGACCTCTGAAGAAAAATGTTTGCCTTTGTTGAAGTGAAAACGTGTAAAGGGAGGGCTGGGCATGTTCTCTGACCCCACATTAACCCAGAGTGAGCCCTGAAATGTTCTCATGGACATCTCAATACTATCAGCACAGAGTACCTGCTCTCAGTTCCTGTGTCCTACAAACTAATCATTAGGTAAAATTTTCCTCTCTCATGAACTTTCTTGATCTTAGAACTTATTTCTTCACAAAATCATGTCCCACTCCTCCCACAAGTGTTTGTGTATGTTCAGGAGGGCAGGCTTATATCCCCTGTACAACCCTGGGGCCAAGAAAGTTATATAATTAGAAGGAAGCATTTACTTGGTGTTAAATATTTTATTATTTCATAAAGACAGCCCAACCTGGTTGTTCTGATCTTGTATTTGAAGGAGTTTTTTGTAAATATTTTGAAGTTTGAATAAGACTTACTTTCTGGCCTACAAGCTGAATAATACGCTGAAATAATTCTCTAAGGAGACAGTTTTACGGTTTTAACAAAAGACAGGGATTGCAGGAGTAGAAGGAAACTAAATAAGGCAGTAAAGGCCACGCAGGAAAACCCAGAGTTAACCCAATATTCCTTGGAGAAACACCAAAATGTTAATAAAATATAGAATAAGGTGAGAGTAACTTTTTCCTTACCTATTCAACATAGTACTAGAATCACTGGATGGAACAATTTGTCAAGTAGATGACATATTTGGTATTCAAATTGAAAAAAAGAAGACAATTGACTTCTTCAACAGAAAACTTAACCTTATATATAGAAAACAATACAGATCATGCCCTCCACACACACAAAAAAAGTACCCTGAAAACTTGTATATTCAGTCAAGTTGGAAAGGACAAAATCAACAGTGAGCATCATTCCCATTTTTTTTGTAACAATAATGAAAAACCCAAAATGGATTTAAGAAACATTTTCATTTCAAACAGCAACAGAAAGAATGAAATACTTAGAGGAAAATGATCTAAATATGTGGAAAATGTATGCACTGAAACTACCAAATTATCTTAAAACCAATTAAACATTATAAACAAATAATTAGAAAATCATCTATGTTTATGGATTGAAAGACTTCCAATCATATACATATTTGATGCAATTTGTATCAAAAACCTAGAACACAGCAAGCACCAAACACAACTTGCCTCCACCCCCTTCCAACTGGGATCCCAACAATCACTGCCAGGCTGCTCCTCAGCCCCACTCAATGGGTTTTGGTTGGCACTGACTGCCTGTAGCAGAGTCAGGATAAGAAGACTTGAGGTACTGAGGAAGCCACATTTTGCATTTCTATGGAGCTTCAGGGCAAAGCTCAATCTGCCTGACCCAGACTCACCTCGGGAGAAAAGCACCAACAATGCAAACCAGGTCTTGGCTGAAAGAGATTTAGTTGTGGGTCCCACCACTGTGAAGAAAGCATTTTTGTTATGACCTGGAAGGCTAATATTCCCTCAGAGACAGGAACCCTTACACAGGTTCTTTCTGAATCTAGGCCACTGACATCTTTTTTTTTGTAGCACTCCATTAAAAATTAAATTACAATGTGGTAATTGCTGATCCTTTATCTGGTCTGTTGAAACATACATAAGTCTTTTTGAAAGCTTCTTGCCGGTGATAATAACCAAAGAATATGTGTTTCAAATGCCTGGTCCCATTACTTAGAATTTTAACCTTCCTGGTCTTCACTTGTCCCAATAGCAGCACACCTTTGTTCTTGACTGTTAGAGGAAAAACAAAAAAGAACCTCCTAGCAGAATTTCATGAAAAGTTTTGCTTTGCTTTAGTATAAACTGAATTAACTGACACACATTCCATAGTTTCTTCTAAAATCTCTCCAGCCTCCCAATCAGGGGTGTTGTGTTCTATTTCACTGTTTTATGGCATAGTCTTTAAAAAATCTTATGTTTATTTTTAAAAGTATTTAATGTATGTTTTACCTTAACATACCATCCCTGTAAATAGCTAAACATGTTTTCTTACTCAAAAGTGTCTATAAATCTTTGAAATGTTTCCTCATCTCATTAATTGTTTCAAAAAGTTTTCCAATAGACATGCCTCTCTTCTACTTGGTGTTCACAGCAGGAAATGACCTGACTTCCCAGGTCCTCTTGTGGACCCAAATGCATCAAAGCAGCCTTTGCTCAGAATCCATGAAGATGTTCCATTATAAAAGGGCACACTTCCACAGCTCCCTAACCATCAACAGTGTACTCATTCCACATCCATTTTCACAGCAACTTCAAGAAACAAGATCACAGAGATTATAAAAGACATCCTATCCTGAAACTCAAAGATGGAAGTAAAGTGCAGGTCTCTGTTGTTCCAACCACCCACAGGCATGTACTGAATAAGCCTCTCTCAAGCCCTTTTTGACATGCAGCTCAGAATAGACACCACTGTCTTGGTTCTTTGCTTTCTTTGTTCTGTTTAAAAATTACTTATGACTGTGCTTAAAGGGCCTGCATCTAGAACCTGGGAAATGGGAAGTAAATCTATTCTCTTATTCCATTTCCTCTCCTGCTCCCTGTGACATTTGGTATGTTTGGCTGAGATTTTTGAGGACTTGTCCAGAGGAGGATTGTGTGTAATCAGAGACGAACACAGAGTGAAGTCATGGAGGATGGGATCTGCTCAGCATCAGATGAGACATTGTGAAGTCTGGAATGTAAGAAAGAGTTAGGCATTGTGTGGTTTGAAGGGACTCTAAAGGTGCCATACAGGAGAGTTTGTTTTGGAGGCTCAGAATGAAGCTGAATAATATGAGTGAGGGCCTGACCCATCTGTTGAGAGAGGAGCACCAGGAGCTTGTGTAGTGAAGTGGGAGTGTCATTCTCCCATATTAGGATGGGTGTGATGGTAAGACACAGGGTTAGCAAAAAGAATAATGTTTTGAAGACTCAGATTAGTTTTCTGAAATTGAGTCAAGTGGTAAAATCAGATGTACAAGCTGGCAGTACATCTGCCATGCTTGATATGAGACAGTATATATGGGCTAGAAAACAAAGAGGCGATGAAGACAGAATTAAGCCTGGCACTTTGCACAAGTTAGGGTATGGGGTAATGGGAAGCGATTGCTCAAAATGTACAGTGTTTTCTGTGATTAAAATAATTTAGAACTAAGTACACATGATGGCTACAAATATTGTGACTTCAGTAAATGTCACTGAATTGTTCACTTTATACTGATTAATTTTTATTATGTAATTTTTTTAAGATTTTATTTATTTATTTTTAGAGAGAAAAGGGAAGGAGAGAGAGACAGAGAGAGAAACATCAATGTGCGGTTGCTGGGAGACATGGCCTGCAACCTAGGCATGTGCCCTGATTGGGAATTGAACCTGTGATGCCTGGTTCGCAGCCCACACTCAATCCACTGAGCTACACCAGCCAGGGCTTATTATGTAAATTTTACCTCATAAAATAATTATGCTGAATTAAAGAAGACAGATTAAAAAGAGAACATACTACATGATTTTACACATATAAAACTTTAGTATATGCAAACTTACCTATCAAGACAGAAAGAAAATGAGTAATTTCTTGCAAACTCTGGGCTTTGGGTGGGGAATACAGGAAGGGATTTCAAAGGCATGTGAGAAACTTTTGGGTGAAATTGATACACATGGATTGTGTAGGCATACTGACACTCATCAGATTGTAAACTTTACAAATGTGTGATTTATTGTCAGTCACTTATACATCAGTCAAGCTGCAATCAATGCATGATGACATGAATTGCTTGTGTGGTTAAGAAGGGAGCATATTGTTTTCCTAATAATGCTGTTTCCAAGTGGGCAGATATAGAATGAGTACCCAGAGGAATGAGATAATGACAACACTGCCCATTTTTTTGAGCACTCACTGTGTATTGGGTACCTCAGGCATATTAGCTCACTTAATCAGCATAATTAATTTACTTCACTCAGTGTTCCTACCTCCTGGCCTTTGTCCATGTGGTGTCCTCTGCCTGGAATTCTCATTCCTGCCACCAACATGAGCTCTAGTTTGCTTGGTCTCATTCTCTATTAGATGTTTCTTTAACATAAAAATGGAACTGGTCTTCACAAGGTCAGAATCACACTTCTGTGAAGTCATAATGCTCTATAGTTTAGCCTTTTAACTATTATCATATTTGTGATGTTTTTAATTCATTTACCAAAGAACACTGACACTCTCCTCACCATCCCCCTGACACTCTTCTAATCACCAGACAGAAAACAAACAATATCTCAGACCTTATAGACCTGACTTAGCAGTGAGGAAGTCACACAATAATCCAAACAACAGTGACAACAATATCATATGACAGTGTGTTAGAATAGAGTCAGGCATACTTGGCATGATTTTCTTTGTTCAATTCA
>PVIA01019045.1:0-11408 GCA_004024845.1 Tonatia bakeri | reverse complement strand
GGATGCAAGGATGGTTTCATACTCACAAATCAGTAAAAGTAATACATCACATGAAGAAAAGCAAAGACAAAAATCACATGATCATTTCAATAGATGCAGAAAAAACATTTGATAAGGTACAGCATCCATTTATGATAAAAACACTCAGCAAAGTGGGAATAGAGGGAACATTTCTCAACATAATAAAGGCCATATATGACAGACCTACAGCCAGCACCATACTCAGTGGACAAAATCTTAGAGCTTTTCCACTAAGAACAGGAACAAGACAAGGCTGTCCACTTTCACCAGTTTTATTCAAGATAGTATTGGAAGTTTTAGCCACAGCAATCAGACAAGAAAAAGAAATAAAAGGCATCCAAATAGGAAAGGAGAAAACAAAACTGTCATTGTTTGCTGATGACATGATAGTGTACATAGAAAATCCTATAGACTCTACCAAAAAACTGCTTGACCTAATAAACGAATTTGGCAAAACAGCGGGATACAAAGTCAATATCCAGAAATCAAAGGCATTTCCATACACCACCAATGAATCAGCAGAAGCGGGAATCAAGGAAAATATCCCATTTGAAATAGCAAAAAGAAAAATAAAATACCTAGGTATAAACCTAACCAAAGAGGTAAAAGACCTGTATTCAGAAAACTATATACCACTGAGGAAAGAAATCAAGGAAGACATAAACAAATGGAAACATATACCATGTTCATGGATTGGGGGAATTAATATTATTAAAATGTCCATACTACCCAAAGTAATTTACACATTCAGTGCGATACCTATTAAAATACCAATGGCTTATTTCAGAGACATAGAACAAACACTTCAAAAATTTATATGGAACCATAAATGACCCTGAATATCTACTACAATATTGAAAAAGAAGAGTAAAGTAGGAGGGATCACAATACCTGACACTAAACTATATTACAAGGTCACCGTAATCAAAACAGCCTGGTACTGGCATAAGAACAGGCACATGGACCAATGGAACAGAACAGAGCCCAGAAATAAACCCAAGTCTCTAAGGTCAATTGATGTTTGATAAAGGAGGCAGCGACATAAAAATGGAGTAAAAATGGCCTCTTCAATAAATGATGTTGGGAGAACTGGACAGCTATGTGCAAAAAAAAAAAAAATGAAACTCAACCACCAACTTACACCTTATAGAAAAATAAATTCAAGATGGGTAAAAGACTTAAATATAAACCATGACACCATTAAAGTACTAGAGGAGAACATAGGTAGGAAAATCTCAGATATATCATGCAGAAACTTTTTTACTGACATGCCCCCTAGAGCAAGAGACATAAAGGAAAGAATAAACAAATAGGACCTCATCAAAATAAAAAGCTTCTGCACAGCTAAAGAAAACAGTATCAAAATAAAAAGAGAATCAACTGTATGGGAAAACATATTTGTCAATGATACCTCAGACAAGGGCTTAATCTCCAAAATATATAAAGAACTTACACAATTCCACTCTAAGAAGACAAGCAACCCAATTAAAAAATGGGCAAAGAACTTGAACACACACTTCTCCAAGGAGGACATACAGAGGATCCAGAGACACATGAAACGATGTTCAATATCGCTAGCTATCAGAGAGATGCAAATTAGAACCACAATGAGGTACCACTTCACACCAGTCAGAATGGCCATCATAAGCAAAGCAACAAACAACAAGTGTTGGAGAGGTTGTGGAGAAAAGGGGACCCTAGTGCACTGTTGGTGGGACTGCAGACTGGTACAACCACTGTGGAAAACAGTATGGAACTTCCTCAGAAACCTAAAAATGGATCTGCCTTTTGACCCAGCAATTCCACTGCTGGGACTATATCCTAAGAATCCTAAAACACCAATCCAAAAGAACCTATTCATAGCACCCCAATGTTCATAGCAGCACAATTTACAATAGCCAAGTGTTGGAAGCAACCTAAGTGCCCATCAGTAAATGAATGGATCAAAAAACTATGGTTCATTTACACAATGGAATTCTATGCAGCAGAGAGAAAGACGGAGCTCCTACCCTTTGCAACATCATGGATGGATCTGGAAAGCATTATGCTAAGTGAAATAAGCCAGGCAGTGAAAGATAAATACCATATGATCTCACCTTTAACAGGAACCTAAATAACAAAACAAACAAACAAGCAAAATATAGTCAAAGACACTGAAATAGAGGACAGGCGGAAAGCAACCAGAGGAGAGAGAAGAGGGAGATTCAGGGGAAAAGGGGAAGGGTTTACAGGAACAAAGTTAAAGGACACATGGACAAAAACTAGGGGGAGCATGGTAATGGAAGGGAAGTGGGGAGGAATGGGTGGGCAGGCTGGAATGGGAGTAACAGGGAGAAAACTGTACTTGAACAATGATTAAAAAAAAAGACTTAAACAGCACTATGAATCAACTTAATCTACTGGACATTTATAGGACAGTCTGGCAACAGAAAGATACACATCAGTTCCAAATGAACATAGAACAGTTACAAGATAAAAATATACTCAGAACCACACAGCAAGACTAAATAAGTTTGAAAGGATTGAAGTATTATAAAGTGTGTTTCCTCAATTCAAATGAATTAAATAAGAAATTAATAACTGAAAGATATTTTTAATAATTACAAAATATTTGGAAAGTAAATAGCATACCTCTAAATAACTCAAGGGTTGAAAAGAAATCCAAAGAAAAATTAGGGAGTATTTTAACAGAATTAAATATGAACTCAGAAAATCAAAATATATAGGATGCCACTAAAATAGAATTTAGGGTGGAATTTAGAATTTAGAATCTAAATCTAGAATTTGTAGTACTGAACAAACTATATTATAAAAGAAGTTCTCAAGTCAATGATCTCTGCTCAAAACTTAAGAAACTAAAAAGAAAGAGCAAATATAACCCAAAGTGGACAAAAAAAGGTAGGAATAAAAATCAGAACATAAATCAATAATAAAGAAACAGAAAAACATTATATAAAATGATTAAAATTAAAAGTCAGTTTATTTGAGAATAGTTATAAAATTTATAAACCTTTAGAGATACTAGATAAAACCCTACAAATTGACACTATAAAAATGAAAGCAGTAATATCATAGAGAGTCTAAAGATATTAAAAGATAATAAAAAGATAATACAGAAATGTAAGCATCCTATGTCAATGCCTTCATTAACTTAGATCAATTGGATAAATCCCTTGAGAGACACAACCACCAAAATTTGCTTAAGAAGAAATAGAAGTAAACTTTTGGAATTGTGCCCTAAGAAGCTCAGTTGACCCATGCCTCAGTAAAACAAGTGTAACTGGAGAAAATATATTTAAAATAATTAACCATTTATATCCTTGGAAATAAGGCTATACAACAAACAATAATTAGTAAAGAAAATCTGCTCACTCTCAGTAAGAGTCTGCAGCACTTGTGCCACGTCACTCCTCCCATAGCCTGCACCTCACAAGATGGAAGTCCTACTCTGTGCAGCTGTGATCAGGAAAATGGGACTCCCTTTCCCCGAAGTCCAGGGCTGTGGTGTCTCCCTGGAAGAGGGAGGTTGCTAGCATTTCTCATTCCTCCTTTCCATGTTATAGAGGTGATATTCCAGACTTATGCTTTAGGTGTGTAGTTTGATTCCTTTCTCCTAAGGCCCATTTATTCATCTTCTTGTTCCTTCATGTCAGTAGCTCTAAGAGGGCTTCTACTGAAATTTGCTGTCATTTTCCACTGCCTCTAACCACTTCCTCAATATGAGGATCTGTGGAAAAGTTATTCACTCTTTTATTGGAAAAATCTAGAACCAGATTCCCCTAACTATTCCATGTCACTCGCCCAGCTGTGCTGGCAGGAGGACTTGGAGTGGGGACCACCTTGCCCCAGCAGTCTTCCCCAGATACTTGTTTTCTGGGCAACAGTTATTTGCCTACCAGGTTACCAGGCACTTATGTAGGCAGTTTGAATGTCAATCATTTAATCTCTAAAACAACTCTGATAGTATTCAAGAGCATACTGTGGACGATGGGACACAAGCAAGTTCAAGCTCTAGTTTGTTATTTCCAAATGCAACCTTCCCCTCTCTTAAGTTGTCTTGTATGTAGTCATTTTAGTAAAATGAAAAGTGTTTTTTTTTTTTCAGGCCTGAAAAGTAGCTGATCATTTTTTATAAATTATGTCCAGATGATCAACATTACTCATGAAAATGTGTGTGTATTTATTTTTTCTTAAATTAACCACACTTTGGCTAAAACCTTCACTTTGCTCTTGTCTGGCCTCTGTAGAGATGAACTATGGTCTGATATTCATAATGAAACAAAAAACTCACCAAACAAACCTCCTTCAAAAGACAAAATCCTTTGTATTTGGTGGTATACTTAGAGTCACTTGTAGTATTGGATGTAGTGGGAGAAGCCTTCCTATGTCTTTTGGGAGACTGAACAAGGAAGTCCACTGTTCTGTACCTAAGATTCACTCACTAAGTGATGCTATTAGGTTGGATGACTTCATATTTCCCCTAGTACTCACTAATTCAAGACACCTATAGATCTCCTACAATATGCACAGTCATCACCCAAATACATAAAACCCTTCCTTCCCATCATGCTCAGCTTTATGAGTGCCCAATATTATTAGCCTGTAGCTTGGATTCTACTTAATGGAATACTTGGAATGAAGATCAATCTAGAGATTTAGAGATTTGGATGGTTGAAGATGCTGGAGAGGCTTTCTTTTGGTTCTTTTAATACTAGTAAGTAATGACAATGCTGATTAATTCACTGGCATGGTTTGTTCCCTAAGGAGATGGCAGTGCTCTGACGTACTGAGCCAGGCATACTTGCTGACCTCAGGGTTCTTAAAATTTAGTTTTTCCTCCTGCTGAGTCACGTTGCTCTAATGGCCTGAATCAGTTCTCATTTTAAGTCCTTTGCCCTTCTTTCTAATTTCTCTGCTGAAATACTCCTTGTCTGCATCTTAAAAACAAAAGTTTGGGACTTTTAACAGACAACTGGAAAACTACTGAATGAGTAGGCAATTAGTTGCTGAAGGATGTGCCAAGTGTCACTGGAAATGTAATTCTCCCCAGATTTGCTGGAAGAAATTCGGTTACAGAGTGCTTCTCCACAATGACAATTTGCACTATTGCACTTGTCAGGTCTGTGAATAGGCACCTGAATTTCATATTTTTGGATCAATACCTAAGAGTCTGCATTTTATTGTCTTCAAATTTAGTTTCAAGTATTAGTGATTGTGTGATTAAAAATACAGAAAAGTGGCCACTTCCCCTTCACTATTTTGTGAAAATCACATTAGAGATCTCTGTAGACAGATAAATATACCCTAAATAGTATCAAACTCTTCTATTTTGGAATCATTGGACATCTATCTTCTTTTGGGGAAAGAAATTGTTAAAAAGAAGGCTAATGTTCTCTATCAAACTAAATAACTTTAGAGACAATAAAAGCTTTAGAGATGGTAGCCGTCTCATTTTACAGACAAAGAAACCACGATGCTGGTACATTGAATATCATTGTTCAGGGTCACAGAGCTGGTTATTGGATGAAGCCACATCCAGTGTCTCTTCGGTCTAGTGCTCCCCTCTCCAAATCACATGGTCTGTCAAAGCAGGGGTGCCAACAGGATGGGCTTGGAAAACAGCACCAAGCCAAATAAGATTATTATTGAGCCTTAAAATTGAATGGGATTTCCCCTGCTATCTTGGAGACTTGCTTGAACTCATGACTTCTTTCTCCATTGTGAAATGGGAATGAATATCCAGTGCCTGTCCCACCACTGCATTTTAGGAGCAGATAACTTGTTTTCTGGTCTCACAGGTTCACATTCTCAGTGCAATTTTGACTCAAGATGAATCATTCCTCAAGTGTCACTCATATCTGATTTGAATGGTATTTAGGTAAGATTTTGGACTTTGAGTTGATACCAGAATAGGTTGACTTTTGAGGTGGTTGGAATGAGGTGAATGTATTCTGCATATGAGGACATAAATTTGGGGCACCAGAAGGTTGAGTTTGCTGTGTTTTCCCCAAATTCCTATGTTAAAGTCCTAACCCTCAATACCTTATAATGTGACTATTTGGAGACAGGGACTTAAAGAAGCAGTTAAGGTAAAATGGGGCCTTATGGATAAACCCTAATCTAATAAGAGAAAATTAGGACTCAGACATGCACAGAAGGAAGACCAAGCAGGCAGGGTTCTTACAAAGAGAAAGCAACTGTCCACAAGCCAAGGAAGATGTCATTCTTGCTGACATTTTGCTCTTGGACTTCTAGCCTCCAAAGCTATGCAAAAATACATTTCTGTTTGTTGAGGCCAACACTACAGCCCTAGGAAACTAACACATCACCTTTGATTATACAGTCATGTGCCCCATAATGACCTTTCAGTCAACAATGGCCTGCATATATGATTGTAGTCCCATAAACTGTAATGGAGCTGAAAATTTCCTATCACCTAATGATGCTATAGGGGCCACAGTTTTATGACACAATGCATTATTCATGTGTTTGTGGTAATGCTGATGCAAATAAACCTATTGTGCTGTCCGTCATATAAAAGTGCAGCACATACAATCACAGCAGTAGGCTGCACCATCCAGGTGTGTGTGGGTGCACTCGATGATGTTCACACAATGACAAAAATAACCTAACAGTGCATTTCTCGGAACAGGTCCCCTTGTTAAGTAGTGTGTGACTGGACCATCCAAGAACAATCAGTACATCTGGATGATGACATGTTCCTGCTCCAGTTTCCTTACACGGGCTGTTGGAAGGTTCTTGTTACTCATCCCACGCACATTAAGGCTGTGGCTATAACAACCAAGAATGTGGATGGAAGATTAAAAATAAAATGATGACCTTGAACTTCACATTCCCAGGTTATTTATAAAAATGAAATCTTTCTTCTTATTTAAAAAAGATGTGTTTAATGAGGGAATGACTGAACTGAGAAGCTGTGTGTTGCTGCCTCTTTGCAGGGGACTGATATAATGGAACATAGAGTCTCTCCTTTCCAGCACACAGCAGGGCCAAACACTGAGCACTAAGAACTGCAGTAGAGAAATCAGAATATCTTTATGGCTGGGAAATTTTGGAAGCTATTGCTCACAACCTGAACTCCCCAGTGGCTTACATTCAGAGGGTTTTAAGGTGTTAGGAGGAACAGAAGTGTGGAAGTGCTGGAGGGGCAAGTTTTATTTGGAGAACCTTGGAACCTGGACTCTGGATCTTCCTGGACAATGAACCCATCACTTCTGAACGGTTCCAGTGTTCAGGTCCCTGTCATGTTCCGGTCCTTCATTCCATAGGCATGGTGAGGCTTGGGTTCCTGGTGCAGCTGGAGGACAGGGTGACACAGCTGCAGCACTGCCTGTCAATAATGCAAGGACTGCATTCATCGCCAATTTGCTTTCAGGGAGCAGAACCAGTTTTAAGCTGGGCAGTGTGATTTGTGTGCTGTTTTCCTGGGTCAGTTGGCAGTTCATGAAAGAAATGGTGATTTCATGCTAAGGATATAGCATAACCACACAGAACAAAAAGAACAAAATCTTTCCCTTTATTGTCTCTTATTTTAAGCAAAACCGCAACTGTCTATCTGGTTATCCAGTGCTTTGGAGATTGGTTTGAATATTAGATAAAAAGAATGATTTGGAATTCTTTCATTCTCAGTTCATCTGCTGTACTTTCTGCTTTATTAAGGCTAATTGGAAGCAGACTGAAAACTTTTTTTTCTTTATCTTTCATCAACCCTCCCATCCCATCCTGTAATCATTTTCATTGATCCAGCCATGGCTCCCCTGAAGATCTGATTGGAAAAGAGAGGGATCATCAGCTCACACTTTTGCCTTCACTAGACAGTGACTGCTGGACAAATTTCCCTGCAGGACCTGGGCACAAATCCCTCTGCACTAAGGCTGCCACTTGGGTCACAGTTGCCTGCAAGCTGAACAGTCTATGTTACTTAATTCCCAGATTAGTGAGGGGGAGCAGAGTTTTCAACCCCCTAATATGCCTTTTTGCATATTAATTATTTTAAGATGGTTATTTTTAAGAAATAAAAGGCTCAGGAAGAACCTTTGACCTTCCCTCCAACTGCCTAAAAGAATTTAGATGGATGACCTGCTCTGGGAAGGGGCTCTCACCCTAGAGAAATGTAGTTTCATAGGAGCTGGTGTGTGATGGACAGGAAGGGACCCAGTGAGGCCTCTTTAATTCAATTCTTCCCGGTGGCCCATTGTTAGAGATACACCAGCAAACATCTGTTTTCCAAACATTGGCCTCTCCATCTCCATGTGAATTGCCCTCTTGCCCTTTGAATCTAAACCACTAGCCCCCTGTCTCCATGACTCAAGGTGGCAAATAAACTTTAACCACCTGAGTTTTCCTCAGGTCCCACATTCTTACAGAACCCCCATATGTACATACATAATTACATTTGGTTATTTTCTCATGTTAATTGGTCTCACATCAATTTTATTATTAGATCAGACAGAAGAACTTGAAGGAAAAATTCCCCTCAGCCCCCAAAACCTGTCCATCTTTTGCATTCAGCACTGAAGGTCCTACCCAACTGAAAACGATGTTCAGGGAAGAAAACCTAGAGCAGGTAGGGGCTTCCAGAGAAGGAGCCAGTAGCTTAGGGAGAAGGATATCACTTTAGTGTCTGGACTGGCCTCCTCATCCAATTCCTGTCCCTTCACTACTTAAGTTATTACAGGTAGCTGAGGAAGCTTCTGGAACAATTTCAAAAGTAGTTCTTTCTTTTCTATCAGATATATTCCTAGCCATTAAGCAGCTCTCTTCATGGGTATCTGCCTCTCTCCTAGCAGCTTGGGGTTCTTCCCACTGCTGTTATGTCTTACTCATGACCCCTATCCCTGCACCATCGAAGTTTAGACGTCAGCTAAAAGAAAGAAGCTAACCTTTCAAAACCAGAGCGGGTTGTGCCTCTGGGCACTGACTATGATCTTGCATATTGTGCATCACACACCCTGGGAAGGCTCCTGACTCTGCCCAACACTGTGGTAATACCTGCATTGTCTTATTCAACCTCCACATCAACTGAAACAGTAGAGTCTATTATCAGCTCTTTGTCACATGGGGCCATTGCACAGGGTGGTTAAGTCACTTGTCCAGAGTCACAGAGTAGTGGACTCCCCTGAAGCATAGATATTTTCATCTATCTTACCTACCTACGTTTTGGAATGAAAAAGGGTGGAGTATTTGAAAGTAATCCAAGTGAAGACATGATATTTCACTTATTTCTGAATATATTCCTAACATACAAGAACTTTAAAGGGAAACATAACCACAAATTATTACCACCCTGAATAATATTAATAAGAATCATAATTCTTTTTAATGGCTGTATACATCATATGAATAGGCAATGATTTATTTAATGAATTCATAGTTGATGGTGATTTAGTTTCTAATTTAGGGCTACTATAAAGAATATTGTGACCCCGCCCCCTCCTTTTCTCTTCTCTCTCAGCTCTTTTTTTCAGGGTTAATTACGTTTCACCTTAAAGTAAAACCCAGCCCTGGATTACAATAAACAGCCCTGATGCCTGAAAATTTGACTCTGCCTGTGGGGAAAGGAGTGTCCTAAAAAGGGCCTTTCACATAAGCTATTTAAGTCCCCTCATTATATCAATGCAAATGAGGTTCAAGTTTCCTCAAGGTTTTGCAGCTAGTTAGTGGCAAGCTGGTTCTAGAAGCCAGCATTGACTACCCTCAGAATCTTCCAGTATTGGGATAGAAACTTTTCCATGAAGACGAGACTTCTGGCGGCCAATATGGAGGCATAGGTAGTCGCACTGTGCCTCCTCGCGCAACCAAAACTAAGGACAACAAAAATTGAGAAAAAAAAAACAACCAGAACAGAGAGAAATGAACTGAACGAAAGCTGGACTACAGTACATCTAGACCGGTAAGGAGGGGCGGAGTCGGAGGCCTGCGGAGAGGGGTCCTGGCAGGAAGAAATGCTGGCTGGCAGACGCAGGTGTGCAGGGCTCAGAAGGCAGCTGATGGACCGGTGGCAGACCCTGGGCTTGGGAGGTGACTAGCAGACCCAGTGAGGGGCTCAAGGCAGTTGGCTGTCCACAGCCACACATTCTTGCACAGACAAACTAAGCGAAAACGGGCAGCAACACGGACCATGCAGCCCACAGAGCCAGCGCGGCTGGGAAACAAAGCCTAAGGGCACCAACTGGGAGCTGAGGCAGGGAGATTCTCTCAGCCTCACAGGAGACTTCTCGGGGAAACCCACAGAGCCCGAGAAAGTACACAAACCCACCCGCCTGCAAGTCAGCACCAGAAGGGTCCAGTTTGCTTGTGGAAGGCAGCAACGGGGACTGAGGTCCTAGAGAGAGTGGAGCAGGCACCATTGTTCCCTCTCAGACCCCATCCCTACATACAACGTCACAACCCAGCAACTGGGGTGCCCCGCCCTGGTGAACACCTAAGGCTCCTGCCGCCCTTACCTAACAGCCCCAACCAGACCAAAGGAAAATAAAAAATAAAAAAGATGGCTCAAACAGAATTGAAAGCCCCAGAGCCATTTTTTTTAAGAGACCAAGAGATAGCCGACCTATCAGATAGACAGTTCAAAACACTGGTGATCAGGATGCTCACAGAATTGGTTGATTTTGGTCATAAATTAGATGAAAAAATGTAGGCTACGATAAGGGAAATGAAGGAAAATGCACAGGGAAACAATAGTGAGGGGAAGAAAACTGGGACTCAAATCAGTGGAGTGTACCAGAAGGAAGAAAGGAACAACCAAACAGAAAAGAATGAAGAAACAAGAATTCAAAAAAATGAGGAGAGGCTTAGGGACCTCCAGGACACCTTTAAGCATTCCAACATCCGAATTATAGGGGTACAAGAAGGGGAAGAGGAAGAGCAACAAATTGAGAACTTATTTAAACAGATAATAAAGCAGAACTTCCCCAATCTGGCAAGGGAAATAGACTTCCAGGAAGTCCAGGGAGGTCAGAGAGTCCCGAAGAAATTGGACCCAAGGAGGTACACACCAAGGCACATCATAATTACATTAGCCAAGGTAAAAATGAAGGAGAGAATCCTAGAAGCAGCAAGAGATAAGGGGACAGTCACCTACAAAGGAGTTCCCATCAGACTGTCAGCTGATTTCTCAAAAGAGACCTTACAGACAAGAAGGGGTCGGAAAGAAGTATTCCAAGTCATGAAAAGCAAGCACCTACATCCAAGATTGCTCTATCCAGCAAAGCTTTCATTTAGAATGGAAGGGCAGATAAAGTGCTTCTCAGACAAGGCCAAGTTCAAGGAGTTCATCATCACCAAGCCCTTATTACATGAAATGTTAAAGGCACTTACCTAAGAAAAAGAAGATTAAAAATATGAACAGTAAAAAAAAAAAAAAA
>PVIA01019044.1:0-11406 GCA_004024845.1 Tonatia bakeri | reverse complement strand
TTCCTTCCTTCCTTCCTTCCTTCCTTCCTTCTTTCTTTCTTTCTTTCTTTCTTTCTTTCTTTCTTTCTTTCTTTCTTTCTTTCTTTCTTTCTTTCCTTCTTTCTTTCTTTCTTTCTTTCTTTCTTTCTTTCTTTCTTTCTTTCTTTCTTTCCTTCTTTCCTTCTTTCCTTCTTTCTGTTTGGAGGCAATTCTAAAGACCTTCCAGGGCATCAAACAGCTGGTTTTCACCAATTTGCTGAGTACATAGCATGTCTTTGTCTTTCTCCCCGCTCCCCCAACCAAAACTGAATGGAAACTCATTGGCAATGATATGAAACATTTATGTTTTTCTACCTCTTTTTTATCTGGAAAAACATTGGAAAAACAGATTGCATGCCCAGGCTTTTGGCTCTTGAAATTCCCTCCCTCTTCAGACCTATTACCTCAGTAGCAAGACCAGTTCAGATAACAGGAATCTAACTGGCTTTCACTTCAATCTGTCCCGGGGACAAATAGGCTGAGCTTGCTCTCCTCTTTGGGGACAGAAACAGGGCTCTTTCGGGAATTAAACTCCATAAGAAATAGAGCAGGAATTAGAGCCATACCCTGTCAATCATTTCCAAGTGAGATAGACTTCTTTTGGATACAAATTCAAGAGGCAGGGGAGTCAGCACAACCCCATTATAAGTAACAGGACCTGTTTCAGAGGGCCCTGCTCTGGCTGCTCACCTGGACCTCATACCACCACCTCTAGGTTGCACTTTCAAATAAATACATTATTAGAAAGAAGGCTGATCTTGCAGGCTCTAGTGGGGCCACATTCTTTGCTGATTTAGAAAGACAAAGTACCTTGTGTGCTCTGGTCACTTCTTTAAAACTGTGGCTGCTCAGCCCTAATTGCCAAGTAGGGGCCCAGTGAAGACACGTCAATGACAGTGCCTATTATTTGGGGCCATCTCCTCCATGGCCCTGGAATTCCTTGTCCAAATGGCCTTTAGCCTGCTTCCAGGGTTTCCTGGGCCTCTTGCTCAGGTGTGCACTCTGGAAGGGAGATTGTGTGTGCATCTTAAGCCAAAAAGGTGAAAAAAGGGTAGCTCTTTGAGGGGGTGCAGATGGAGACTACGCACTAACCAAATCTTAATGACTGCTAAAAGTGAGATTTCAGGTCTGGGTTGCCCTAAGTCTCATATGGGGAATACTTTGTGGATTTTGGCATGAGAATTGGGATATCTTCAGGGCTAGAGTGGGGTACCCTGTTGGGGGGCATCCTGGGAAAAATAATAGCAATATCTGATCTTTCTTACAGAAGTAACATTGGGTGCAGGGTGGGCCAGGCTAGGGTTGGTGCATGGGAGAAAATCAGGACAGAAGGGCTGCATTCTTCATTTCTTAGAGGTGAGCCAATGCTTTCCTACAGCTCAGAAGTGAGACAAAGTTCCTGATCTGGGATCATGCAAGACAGATGGAAGGGTCTTATAGATCTATGACCAGGCCTCTCCACTTCCCCATTGTAGAGCACTCACTCTCCAGACCCAGTTTTCTTTACTATTCGCTGCAGGCAAGAGACAGCAATTTTGAATCCTTCTTTTGGTACTTATATGGCTGATTAATATATAACTCGAGGGCAAAGACTGTGTCTTAAACAATTCAGAATCCTTGGGATATTGAACCAGTAATGAGCACAGCACATATTTATCAAATAAATACATTATTAGAAAGAAGGCTGATCTTGCAGGCTCTAGTGGGGCCTCATTCTTTGCTGATTTAGAAAGACAAAGTACCTTGTGTGCTCTGGTCACTTCTTTAAAACTGTGGCTGCTCAGCCCTAATTGCCAAGTAGGGGCCCAGTGAAGACACATCAATGACAGTGCCTATTATTTGGGGCCATCTCCTCCAGGGCAGACCCCCATGGCCCCCAGGACACTGCCAGCTTATGTTTCACATCTGCTTTTACCTCTGGCTGGGCCTTCTGGGTCACTGCCTTGTCCTAGTGATTTCCCCTTTCACCTTGGTTTTCACTTCAGGTCAAGACAGGGGACCTCCTCTTTTCTTCCCACCCCCCCACCCCAGGGCCTCTCTCTACTCTCCAACTAGAGTCTGTGGGGCCCTGGCAGTCATCCTGTGGCGACAGAGTCTGAGGCTGTCTCCCCGCACAGGACACTCAGGTGTCACCAGCCTGGCCTCACTCTCATTGCTCAATGAGTGCCTCTTTGCTGCAGACATGTACTAATTCTGAACTTTGGGCCTTGGAATGTCGACATGCACATGCAGCAAAAGAAACTAATCTGCAAGAAGCATTAAGTCTTCCAACAGTCAGAACTCTGAGAGGCTTCTTCACGCTGGAGTTTCATGAGCTGCATGATTTCTGAACTTAATCTCCCTCTCCTCCCCTTCAGAATTTGGGTCACAGTTGAGAGGACATGCCTGGGTGCAGGGCTAAATTGTTTGTGGTAAACTGGAGAAAGCACACCCAGCCTCCTTCCTTCTCCTCTTTGTTCTCGGCAGTGCGTACTTTATCCCAAGGGGCTTGCAAAAGAGACATGTTCACTGCAAAAATGGACTGACTAGAGGGGTGAGGAAACCCATCACGGTTACAGTAGTGGTTGTGAAGGAAACCCAGTAGGAAAAAAGACGTGGTCTAAGATCTCAAGGAATTAATTTGTAACCTGGTTGTGAGGATAGAACTAAACAGCGTGAAACCTGGTAAGTGCTGTTGAAGAGATTATTGTGTGTCCAAATGGCACTTAGTGATAAGTGATTGTGGAGGCTGTGAGGATTTGAGAAAGCTACTTGGGGGATATTGGGGTTGAGATTGATTTGTAATGATGGCACGTGTGTGTGCGTGTATTTATTATATTCCCCAAATCCAATACAGTAACTGGCAACTCAAAGATGCTCCATATACATTTTGTATCAATTAATGCATTGGAAAGAGAAGAAAAAACAAAGACAAAATGTGAACTTGGAGGTGAATATGGCATATCTGTGAACAAATAACTAGGTACCAAGCAAACAGAAATACGGCAGGATTGGTAGCACGAGAGGTGAGAAAAGGAAGCACCTGTCAGTTGCCCAGGTCTCTCTATTCAGTGTGAGTCCCGCTGTCTGGTGTTGCTGGCTGTGTTCATCAGGGCAGAGCGTGCTATGCTTGGATCACTTTTCCCTTTCAATGCCGGTTTTCTCTTTCCACAGTGTTTTGGGAGAATGGTTCTGGTATCACAGAGATCAAAAATGTGGGGCTGCAGATAAGGAGGGTAGGGTGATTACAGGTGAGCAATAAGGGTCCCTGAGATAGACCTCTATTCTGCAGCAAAACAAACAATTCAGACTTTCCCACCCACAAGCTCAAACCCAAACAAGGCTATAAAATGAGAGGGAGGAGCTGCAGGGAGGGAAATATGTGCCTAATGTGCAGAACTGCAGCTGGGCCAGAGTGACTGGCCAGTACACAGCTTTGCTTTAATATTATTGCTTCTGTAGGAAGTGTGAAAATCTGTGGAAAATTTTGCCCTGTGTATGAGGTTTGGGGTATAAGCAGCAGGCTATATTTGCTTGCCTTTGAAACACGTACTGAATGTCCATTATGTGCTAGACTTGCATACACGAGGCATCTCCATTATCCATCTATCTGCGTGCATTTTGATGATTGTATGTGGGCCGTGGGTCTTTTCCTTATGGAGGTGACACTCTACTGGGGAGAGGGACAATAAAGAGGTAAAGAAGAAGTAAGTAGAAAGGTGGGAATGGCTATTTCTTCTATCACAAACATTCAGATGGATAAAGGATAAGGAATTTAAAAGTTCCAAAATGTAGCCTAATTGATTCTACCTCCAGAAATGGGCCTTTATTTGTACTAGAAGTAAGGTTGAAATAGAAAAATGAAATAAAACCAAACTAAATGGCAACAAGAACAACGAAAGAACCAAACAGGGTATAATGGGGCTATTCCTGAAGTTGGGGCTGCTTTCAAGTAGACTTTTCTTTTTTTCAAACTAAACTTGAACACACAGGGACCAATGCAAGCGTGCTTATGGAGAGAATGGTTCAGGACATTTGCAAGTAGATATGCTCTAGAAAATGCATCTTGGTTGAATGGAAGGGATACAGAAATGAATGCGTGAGGACTGCAGGGAAGCTGGTCTGTAGGGTCAGAAATGTCTGGGGTTTGATTCAAGCTCCTGCTTCACCTCTCAAAGCCTCAGTTTTCTCATCTGTAAAATAAAGTTATTAATTCCTCCTGGGTGGTTAAATTCAATTTTTATGCAATATATCTAGCACAGATCCTCGCATATAATGTGTGCACAATAGCTTGGAACTATTTCAACCTGTCTCCCTTGAGATGCAGAGGGTGGGTAGTAGGTAGAGATGGAAAGGGTGGGGCAGCCAGGGGAACATGGAATGGGACAGAGAGTAACATTTTATTTTTATTGTTTTTTAATTCTCCACCCAGTCCCCACCCCCTAGAGTGACATTTTAATGAGAATTGAGGGGGAACCAAAGACACTGAGACATGTTTGCTGGCTGAGAAGCAAGTTCAAATCCTCCACTTGTCTGGGTCCTTCTCTAAGGAACATCATACATGTAGGAGTGAAGCACATTGGTCCCTTAGGATCTCCAGAGGAACTCAATCCTGAATGCTCAGTGTTGTTCGTTAGAACAGCTGAGGGATACGTTACTGAATAGAGGTGGTTGTAAGTTCGCACATAAACACTCACCTGTGTAGCTGAGTCCCAAATTTATGCAGTGTGTTCTGATGTACAGGAAAATACTGCTTCTAATTTATTTTTCTGCATGAATCACTGTCCATTTAGCAGTGGGTGTGTGGGTATATGTATGTATGTGTGTGTGTTACACTTGTCAGAGAAGAATGCATCAAAAATGCTGCTTTAAAGAGTCTTTTTGGATAAATAGTCTCCTGGGTGAGTATGATCTTTCGGGTTCCCGTTCAACCCTTTCTGCTTCTCCCTCAGATGGTGTGTAAGAATGCTTATGTGACCTCATGGCAGTGGGGGAAAGAGAGCTTCAGAGCTACCTGCTTGGCTCAACAGTTGCTATTCTGTTTAGTGAAGAGGCTGGTTTGACATTTCAGGGTGGTCGTCAAGCTGGACTGACGCCACCGAGACAGGCCTGATGCCCACTGGGACAGGGCTGGTTCTCCTCAGTCTCTTGGGCCTTTGTTCTGGCTCCCTTTGCTATAATGTCCACGGTCCTGGACATTTGGTCTGTGTCTAATCTCCACCAGTTAGGGCACAGAGAGTCCATGTTCTCCTGCTTCCTCACAGCTCCTCTTCTGGGACTCCTAGGGCTACAGACCATTTTGTCTTCCATAGAGACTCACTGGGGTGAGTCAGGAGCACAGCCTCAAAGCCCATCTTTCTAGCCAACTGCCTCTTAGTACTGTGTGCTCTTTCTCTGTGTGCCCAAGCCAGTTTGGAAGTGATATGGAGCTGATGGCCAGTCTTCTTAAAGAGCCATAGTCTTGTCCTTGGCTACATATTGGAATTATCTGTAAAGTTTTTTCTAATACTGATTCCTGTTTCCTAGGTCCAGATACTATGTTGTAAGTGGTCTGGGCATGTAGACAGGACTCTGTAATGCAGCAAGTTTGGAAACTGTTGCCACCTTGCAGTCTCCCAGACTACAAAGTGGGCCACTAGTTCTTGTATTTTTAGATCCGTCTTCCCCCAAATGTTCCCATCATGCCCTCTCCTCTGCTCAAAGTTCCTCATCCACAGTGGAGAGTGGCAATGAGGACACAGACAGTGACTTTTCTGTCCCACCTCTTCCTTTCTTCTCTCTGAAACCAGAAATGAAAGAACTTCCACTTTCCTTTCCTATCTCTTCCCAACTCCCTTTGTATCACATATATTGAGTTCTTTTCACCCTTGCTTATTTAAGTTGCCCAGGCAGTAATATATCAAAAAGAACGTAAAGAATTCAGAAAAACATTCCTCTTATAACACTTTGTGTTCAAGGCTATTATATATATTTTTTTAAGATTTTATTTATTTATTTTTAGAGAGGGAAGGGAGGGAGAGAGAGAGAGAGAGAAACATCAATATGCGGTTGCTGGGGGCTGTGGCCTGCAACCCAGGCATGTGCCCTGACTGGGAATTGAACCTGCGATGCTTTGGTTCACAGCCCGCACTCAATCCACTGAGCTACATCAGCCAGGGCCAAGGCTATTATCTTGTTGGAGGATTAAAAAACACTATCCTAGAATTCAAAAACAGAATATTTTTTATTTCTTTTTTTTTTGTATTTCTGCAACAAAAATCTTAAACTCTACTAAAGCAAATGAAAAATAAAGGGGAAAATAGAAGCTAATTTCATACATGTGTTAGTTGGCCAGGGTTGCCAGACTAGGTGGCTTGAACTACAGATAATCATTTTCTCACAACTCTGGAGGCTGGGCATCTAAGATCAATGTGCAGTCAAGGTTGGTCTCCTGTAATGGCCACAGTGAATGGATCTCTTCCAGGCTCTTCTCCTTGACTTACAGATGGCCACCTTCTCTCTGTGTCCTCACGTGGTCATCCCTCTGTGCATGAATAACCCTGGTGTTTCTGTTTGTCCAAATTTCTTCTTGTTATAAGGACACTTGTATGATTGGATTAGGACCCATCTTACTGACCTCATTTGAATGTAATCACCCCTTTAAAGGCCTTATTTCCAAATGCAATTACATTCTGAAATACTGGAGGTTAAGACTTCAACATAGGCAATTTGGCAGGATGCAATTCACCCTATAACAGTATGTGATTTATATGTGTATTATCTTATGAATGATACAGCAAAGTGATAGTCAGAACTTTTATGTATTTTTATCACATGCCATATAGCTTATAAAGCATGTATATCATTATTATTTAACTCTGACAAATTCTTAAAAAGCATTACCCTTATTTTATTGGAAGATAAGACAACTGAGGCACAGGAAATCTAGGTGGCTTTGTTCAA
Source organism: Tonatia bakeri (assembly GCA_004024845.1). Taxonomy (NCBI): domain Eukaryota; kingdom Metazoa; phylum Chordata; class Mammalia; order Chiroptera; family Phyllostomidae; genus Tonatia; species Tonatia bakeri. The sequence continues at coordinate 4,467 of PVIA01019044.1, read as the reverse complement.
AGTCATTGAGACATTAACTGGAAGAGAACTTCACTGTGTGTCTTTGTGTTTCAGTACATTTGGGTCTCATAGTGCAGGTCAATCAATAATAGAGAAAAATGACTAAATAACATTACTCCAACCTACATTTGGCAGGGAGGGGTTTGTTGAGAGCAACAATCAATGTATTTGTAGGAAATTAGTAAAAGCCCTAATACAAAATGATGATTAGATCCCACAGCTCAGGTTAGAAATCCCAGTGAAATACTGAAGTGCTGAGTGAGTAACAAAGAGCTAGGCCCATGAAAAGAGTCTAGAATAATCTGTTGCATGATGTTTTTCATGAAAGGAAACTCTTTAGTATAAAAAAAAAACCTAAACAAATAAGACTAAATATTGGTTATAGTCAGGATCCTTTACCCAGCCGGGGTGATGTAAATGGAGATCACAAAATGAATTGGTATAATCTTATCCACTAACTTTTTATAAAGTGTTTTTGAGTGAATTTTCTCATTGAATCTTTACCGTGATCCTTTAAGAAAGTTAATGTTATTATTATCTTCATTCTATTTTTGAGAACATTCAAGCTTGTACAGTTTGAAATGCATTGCCAAAGATAACTCAGCCAGTGCATGGAAAACCCACATCTTTATAATGCATGCTACTATTGTGCTTTTCCTTGTGTCATTCACCAGGCAAAGATCTTAAAAGCAGACTATAATTTCTGCATTGTTCCATACCCAGTGTATAGCCTGAAAGCTAGGACACTGCCAATGTTAAGTAAGTATTAAAAAGTAAGTGAATTACATAGGAGAAGCCTTCTGTTCAAATATGGAAGGGTGATCATGGATTTTGACAAATTTCTAGAAGATAGAAAGCACATGTCAGTGAGATAACTGATGAAGTAAGGGGTGGAAGCCACAACTGAATGTATTTGTGGATGAAAATGCAAGAGGATGGATGCCGTTATTAGCCCATTTGGGTCACAGAGAGTTTCATGGGTTGGAAATGTGGTGGTTGACAAAAAAATAGGGCTGGACAAAAAGAAATTAATTTATAGTTTGTATATAGAACATCTCTTTTTCCCAAATGAATGCAGCTTGAAGAAACCAGATAATTACCTCTCTGGGAGAACAAAAAAGCAAATGGCCCTCTGGCAGGAGCTCCCACCTGGCACTTTCATCATTTGGGCTGTGTGGTGCTCTTCTGTTCAGCACAGACTGTTTAGCAGAATCCCTGGCCTCATCCACTCAGGGCCATGGCATCCTTTCCCCTTCCATTTTTAAAAATTATAATTTATTTTTCAATTACAGTTGACATACAACATTACATTAGTTTCTAATGATTAGACGTTATATAACTTACTAAGTGATCATCCCGATAAATCTCATACACATCTGACACTGTACATAGTTTTTGCAATATTATTGACTATATTCCCTATGCTGTACTTTACATCACCATGACTATTCTGTACCAATTTGTACTTCATAATCCCTTCACCTTTTTCACCCTATGCCCCCAAATTCCTCCCTTCTGGCAACTGTCAAAATGTTCTCTGTGTATGAACCATTTTGTTTTGCTTATTTGTTTTTCTTTAAATTCAATTGTTGATAGAGATGTATTTATTGCCATGTTATTGTATATATTTTAATTTCCCCCTCTTCTTCTTAAAGGAGACACTTTAACATTTCATTTAATATTAGTTTGGTGGTGATGAACTCCCTTAGCTTTTTCTTGTCTTGGAAGTTTTTTACATGCCCTTTGATTTGAAATGATAGCTTTGCTGGGTAGAGTAATCTTGGTCATATATCCTTGCTTTTCATCACTTTGAATACTTCTTGCTAATTTTTTCTGGCCTACAAAGTTTCTATTGAGAAATCACCTGTGTCTTATGGGAGCTCAGTTGTAGGTAACTAACTGCTTTCCTCTTGCTGATTCTCTTTTTGTCTTTAACCTTTGGAATGTTAATTATGACATGTCCTGGTGTGGGCCTTTTTGGTTTTATCTTGTTTGGGACTCTCAGTGCTTCCTGGACTTTTGTGTCTATTTCCTTTACCAAGATAGGGAAGTTTTCTGTCATTTTTCAAAAATAGATTTTCAATTTCTTACTCCCCTTCTTTTTTCTTTCAGCACCCCCATGATGCAAATGTCGGCACACTTGAAGATGTCCCAAGGCTCCTTATACTATCCTCATTTCTTTTTGCTGTTCTCATGGGGTGTTTTTGCATCCTTATATTTCAAATTGCTGATTTGATTCTCAATTTCATCTACTCTAGTGTTGATTTTCTTTAAATTATTCTTCATTTCACTTAGTGTATTCTTCACATATGACTTTTTATGGTTTCCATGTCCTTTTTTATGGTGTTGAAATTCTCACTAAGTTCATCTCCTATCCCCTAAATTTATTGGGCATCCTTAAAAGCAGTGTTTAGAAATCTAAATCTAGTAGTTTTCTAGTCTCCATTTTGTTCGGTTATTTTACTGGAGTTTTGCTCCGTTCTTCCATTTGGAACATGTTTCTTTGTCTCTTCATTTTGGCAGCCTCCCAGAGTTTGTTTCCATGTATTAGGTAGAGCTGCTATGTGTCCAGGCTTGGTAGAGTGGACTTATGTTGTTGTTGTCCTATAGGGTCCAGTGGCACAGCCTCCCTGTTTACCTGAGCTGAATACTCCACATGTGGCCCTCCTCCCCATGTAGGCTGTTTATACCCTCCTGTTGTAGTTTAGCTTTGTTTATTGTTGGCTCAGCAAAGGGAGGGATTTGCCTCCGGGCTGACTGCTTGTAAGGACTGGCTGTGACCACCACAGAGGATCAGCTGTGAAGGGCCCCATCCCATGGAGAAGGACTTACTTCAGCAAGGATCCCATGCCCACTGAGTCTGCCCCTTCAGCGTGTCCCTTGTGGAGGAGGTTGAGTGGTACTTTGGTGAGATATGAAGCTTTCTACCAGGTGTGCTGGCTCTGGGGCTTCCCAGGAGGTGCAGGACAAGGTCAGCTGACACTTGTGTCTTGCCAGGGGCTACCTGGCAAGTGATCTGCAGATGGCTCCTACTTGTGCTGGCCTTGGAGGTCCCCAGGAGAGGCTACTATTGCTGGGCCTGGGGCCATTTAGTGAGAGGTATAGAATATGCCAAAGCCAGATGCTGCTTGTATGAAAGATTTTTAGGAAAGTTTGAAACATAAGCAAAGACAGGTCATTTGCATGGAAAAGCCACTAGAAATGGCTTGGATGGGCCTGAAAGCTGGGTGGGGTTGGATGTCAAGCACCAGGGCAGAGCAAACAGTGATAGGTTGATGGAGATTCAGATATGGTGTTCACCTGCCAGCTCTGTGGAGAAAGGACTCAGCAAAGGAACAATGGCCTTTGTCAGCACTTCTGTCTGGGGGAAAGCTGCCCCTTCAGCTCTCACCCTGTTGCCAGACAATTCACTTCCCTCCCATTTGCCCCTGATGCCTTTCAAGCTGCTTCCCCATCACTGAAACTTACAGAGAGTCTGAGTAAGTCCATGCATGGGCCCTTTAAGAGGAACTTTTTGGGACTCCAGAAGCCCTGGTCTCACTCAGCCTCAGTCTCCACTGGTTTCTACAGCCAGAAGTTATGGGGACTTCTCTTCCTGGCACTGGAAACCTGAGCTGGAAAGCCTGGTGTGGAGCTGGTACCCTTTACTCTTCAGGGGGACCTCGGAGGTTGATAATTTTTTATCTGCCACATGTGGGTGTGGGACCAGCACATTCTGCACCCCTGCCCCTCTTACCAGTCTCCATGTGCCTTCTTCTTTATACCCTTAGTTGTAGGACCTCTGTTCAGCTAGATTTCAGGTGGCTCTCAATGATGGTTGTTCTGTAGTTAGTTGTAATTTTTATTTGATGAGTACTGCATTGACCTATGCTTGCCATCCTGACTGGAAACCCCTTCCTTTAGTTTTGACAAACAGAAATTTGTCTCTAGACATTGCCACATGTCCCCTGGAAGGCAAAACCATTCATGCTTGAAAAACACAGCCCTAAAGAAATGACTTCCACATCCTTTCATTTAGGAGACTCCTAGTATAATGTCCAGTTTGTCCTTGATTAACTAATAGCAAAGATCAGCAATATTCAGAATCCAGTTTTTAATTGCTTTTTCATTAAATATGAGTGAACAAATATTTAAGAGAATAAAATACAAAGACAGGTGCTATGATAAAGGAAAATAATTAAAAACAGGAATTCTGATTATTGAAAAATGTTATTTTATATAAGAAGTTTTAAAAAGATTGGAAAATAAAGTCAGTCAAAAATCTTCAAGAGCATGTAATAAAATGCAAAGATATAAAAAATATGGGGTAAAAGTCAGAAAAGTGGCTAATACATGTAGGGAGTCAATGCTGATTAACAGGTTTCCGATTAATAGGTTTTTGATTTACAGGTTTCCAGAAAGAGAGAACTGTATAGAGAAAGGGGAAATGTATAAAGAATTAATTTAACTATCTAGAATTAAAGGAAA
>PVIA01019043.1:0-11397 GCA_004024845.1 Tonatia bakeri | reverse complement strand
GACACACTGTGCCTCCTCACACAACCAAAATTAAGGACAACAAAAATTTAGAGACACAAAAAAACCATACCTGACAGAAAATTGAACTGTACAGAAGCCCAACAACCATTCATCCAGACTGGTACAAGGGGCGAAGTCGGTGGCCAGCTGAGAGGGGTCACAGCAGGAAAAAGCAGTGGTTGGCAGTCCTGGGAGTGCATTCAGTGGATGGCACACCTCAGGCGTGCAGGTGGTGGCTGGCAGACCCTGGGCACGGGTGGCAACGGGCAGACTCAGTGAGGCACACAAGGCCACTGGCTGACCGGACAGTCCCACATTCACGCGCAAATAAACCAGGTGAAAACACGCTGTGAGACAGACTGTGCAACCCTGGCCTCAGCACTGGGAAATAAAGCCTAAAAGTACCTTTGAAAACACTTGTGGGAGTTGGGGTGCTGGGAGAGACTCCCAGCCTCACAGGAGAGTTCATTGGAGAGACCCACAGGGTCCTAGAATGTACACAAGCTGACCTGACCCACCTGGGAACCAGCACCAGAAGGGCCCAATTTGCTTGTGGGAAGCAGTTGAAGGGAATGAAATAGGCAGAGCAAGCACCATTGTTCCCTCTCTGACCCAGCCCCCACATATAGCGTCACAACCCAGCCATTCAGTTGCCCCTTCCTGTTAAACACCTAAGGCTCTGCCCCTCACTATGTAACAGGCACTTCAAGCCAAAAACAAAACAAAACAAAAAAAAATAGAGATGGCTGAAACAGAAGAACAGATCAAAACCTCAGAGCCAATACATCTAAGCAACGAAGAGATAGCCAACCTATCAGATGCACAGTTCAAAGCACTGGTGATCAGGATGCTCATAGAATTGAATTTGGTCACAAATTAGATGAAAAAATGAAGGCTACACTAGGTGAAGTGAAGGAAAATGTACAGGGAATCAATAGTGATGGGAAGGAAACTGGGACTCAAATCAATGGAGTGGACCAGAAGGAAGAAAGAAACAACCAAACAGAAAAGAATGGAGAAATAAGAATTCAAAGAAAAATGAGGAGAGGCTTAGGATCCTCCAGGATATCTTTAAACAGTCCAACATCTGAATTATAGGGGTCCCAGAAGGGGAAGAGGAAGAGCAACAATTGGAAAAGTTATTTGAACAAATAATGAAGGAAAACTTCCCCAATCTGGTAAGGGAAATAGACTTCTAGGAAGTCCGGGAAGCTCAGAGAGTCCCAAAGAAGTTGAACCCAAGGAGGAACACACCAAGGCACATCATAATTACATTAGCCAAGATAAAAATGAAGGAGAGAATCCTAGAAGCAGCAAGAGATAAGGGGACAGTCACCTACAAAGGAGTTCCCATCATACTGTCAGCTGATTTCTCAAAAGAGACCTTACAGGCAAGAAGGGGCTGGAAAGAAGTATTCCAAGTCATGATAGGCAAGGACCTACATCCAAGATTGCTCTATCCAGCAAAGCTTTCATTTAGAATGGAAGGGCAGATAAAACACTTCTCAGATAAGGTCAAGTTAAAGGAGTTCATCATCACTGAACCCTTATTTTATGAAATGTTAAAGGGAATCATCTAAGAAAAAGAAGGTAAAAAATATGTACAGTAAAATTACAGCAAACTCACAATTATTAACAAGCACACCTAAAACAAAAACTAAGCAATCAACTAGAACAGGAACAGAACCACAGAAAGGGAGGTCACATGGGGGGTTAGCAACAGGGCAATTGGAGGAGGAGAGAGGGGTAAAAGGCACAGAGAATAAGTAGCATAGATGGTAGGTAGAAAATAGACAGGGGGAGAGCAAGAATAGTATGGGAAATGTAGAAACTAATGAACTTATGACACATGGACATGAAGTAAAGGGGGGAATGTAGGTGGGAGGGGGTGTGCAAGGTGGAGGGGAATGAAGGGGGAAATGGGACGACTGTAATAGCATAATCAATAAAAAGTATTAAAAATTATGGTTCATTTACACACTGGAATTCTACTCAGCTGTAAAAAAGAATTAAATTTTACCTTTTTGTGACAGCATGGATGGACTTGCAGAACATTATGCTAAGTAAAATAAGCAGGACATAGAAAGACAAATACCATATGATTTCACTTGTGTGGAATCTAATGAACAAACTGAGCTAAAAATTAAAATGGGGATGGACTCATAGATGGAGAGCAGGATGACAGCTTGTTGGGGGAGATTTGAGGGGTGAAGCAATTGAGGAAAAAGGTAAAAGAACTCGTGGACATGTACAACAGTGTGGTGATTGCTGGGAGGAGGGTATATAAGAGCAGGAAGTGGTAATGGAAGAAATACAATAAAGTTTAAATAAAAAATAAAAAAAACTTAAAAAATAAAATATATTTTATTCTCACTGTACAAAAGAGGAAATTGAGACTCAAAAATATTTAATGTTTTCAGGATCACACAGTTAGTCAGTGCCAGGATATAAATCAAAGTGTTCTGATTCCAAAAGTCTTGTACTTTCTACTTCTGCAAATTTTATTTATTCACTCATTCATCAGTTATTGAACATCTGTTTTATCCCCAAAACTGTGCCAGGTCCTAGGGATACAGAAATAAATAAGACACCACCCTGCCCTGCACAGAGTTTTTGGTCTAACTATGTCTACAGATAAGTAACTGGATAGTTACAGTACTGGAAATAAATGTTACATTAGCTATAATAAGAAAGGTAGAGACAATAGAGTATAGGCTTTGGAGTCTGAATGCTTGGGTTTCAATTACAGCTTTGACATTTTCTACCTCTGTTACTTTAGGCAAGTTGCTTAATCTATGCCTTAATCAATGCATCAGTTTCTTTAACTATAAAATGGGAAATATAGCCCTAGCTAGTGTGGCTCAGTTGGTTGAAGCACCATCCTATAACCAAAAGTTTGTGTGTTCAATTTCCTAGGGGGCATATACCTAGGCTGTTGGTGGATCCCTGATCTGGCCACCCCAGTCCAGATGCATATGGGAGGGAACCAATCGATGTTTCTCTCTCACATCAATATTTCTCTCTCTGCTTCCTCTCTCCCTTCCTCTCTCTCTCTCTCTCTAAAAGAAGTGAAAAAATGACTTCAGGTGAGGATTAAAAAAATGGGAATTATAGTAGAATACCTATTCTATAAATGATTCAATACATGTAATGTGGCACATAAAATGTGTTCAAACGTTAGCTGTTGCTAGAGGTACCTTATGAGGGAGCAGGGCAAGAGCAGTAAAGCAGTGTTTATTGAAAATTTTCCAGAGAGGTAAGATGTCTGAGCTGAGCTTTGCAGATATAGTAGATCTAGTGACCAACTAGATTTCAAAAGCTGAGAATATAATTCCACATAGAGGAAAATACATGCAAATGCTTTCTTTCCCCTGCCAGCCCATTTGAAGCTCATCAGCTCAATCACAATTTATTCAGAAACCTAACATTGTGAAACGTGTTCTTTTTTTTAAGCTAAAATGGCTTTTGCATATATCATGTGGTTCCAGTAATGCTGTCAGAGTCCCAAAAGGAGGCCTAAGAAAGAGACAGAAGCATTAGGGGCTCTGTATAAGCTGGTGGGCATTGAGGAAAGGCAGGACCTAAAGAAGCATATCCCATACATACCAGTGTCTGTCCAAGTCCCTGGTAGTTGGTAAGGTGTCTAACAAGGAAAGGAAGAGAGGCAGAGAGAAAACTAGAGTCCTGAAGGAAAGAAATTACTGCAGAGTTAAATTAGTTGGGGGTGGTGCATAAAAGATGAAGAGAAGTGGAAGCAAAACAAATAGGACACAAGTGGCAAACACAAGGCCCGAGGGCCAAATCCAGCCCTCCACTTTGTTTTATCTGGCCCAGCACCTTGTTTCTACTTGGCAGCAGTGCTGAGCTCTCACTTAACTGTTAAGGAGTAGTTACATTACACAGTCCTAAAATTACATTCAGCCCTTGAAGGCAACCTCAAGGTTGATGTGGCCCCTGGTGAAAATGAATTTGATACCCCTAAAATAAGAAGTGAGTTTAAAACTCCACAAAGTGTTGACTCTCAATTAAACCAGCTTAATGCAGTTTCCCAAAGTCCCAGCAATCATTTAAAGAATTCCTTTAAATCACTATATTCATGCAGGCAGCCCTCTGAGAAGACCAAGTTGCTGCTGTGTTGTGGTTGTAACTTTTGTATAGACATTTCTAGAAGAGCCCAATAGATGGTCCAGATTAAAGACTGTCAGTGGGCCAAAGATCCCTGCCCTAGCCTTCAGCTCACATCAGAGAGCTGAAGGGGAAAATCGTCCTGCAGCCCAGTTTATAACTCTGAAGCAAGGTGTAGGGTAAGTGGAGGCCGTCTGGCTTCCCCACCCAGGTATCTGGGTAGCTAAGGGAAGCAGCATTCCCATAGCCTTGGAGAGGCCTGATAACCAGTGTTCTCATAGCCTTGAGACTGGGTCCGATAAACTGTTACCATAACATGAAGTGGGCTCGCATGTGCAGAATTATGTTATGTTATATAATTTCTGGCACCTTGCCAGCTTGGTCCCTTCTAGTACTTAAACAGATAGGGACTCTCTGCTGCTGCTGATGAGAGGCACACAAGGGGACAGGTGCCATGATGGGTGCCACTCTGGGGAGCAAGGGTCATGACATGAGACATGCAGCTTGTTGCATGCGTGGGTTGCCCATCCATGAATAAAGGCAAGCTAGACATCCCAACATCTCCATGAGTATTTTTCCATCTGCATGAATACTGTGAACCTGCCTGGCCTTTAAGGGTGGCAACACACAGGCAAGCCTAATATTTGACACTTTAAGCTCACAAAGGGAATTTTTAGTGTCTTATGATGTCTTGCTTGACATCTACCAGAATTGGTCAATGCAATGTGACATTTTGGTATCTAGAATCAGGACATAATTCCTTCCTGGAGTTTTTGTTCTGTGTCCCTAGGATGTGGAAGAGTTTGATGATGATGACTGGTGTTTGGGGCCTGCCTCACTTTTTATGCATTTATGATTACAGCCTGTATGTATGCTTGCCTTGTGGAAACAGTCAGAAGAGCTATGAGCCATGGTAGGGAGGAAGGAGGGAGCATACAATATTACTGAGTACCAAAGACTTGAAAATCCAAAACAGGTTTCTAAAATCCATCTGCTCTCTGGAGAAGAAAGGTACACCTGGAATGAGAGTGTGAGTTCCCAAAGTCACATAGTGACAGAGCTCTGATCCAGTTTCAACCAGTGTTTTGTTCAACTTGAGGAAAGTGTTGGCCTGAATGCTGTCTCTTTAATACAGATAAGCATAGGTTGTATTTTTTTTAAAGAAGAAGCTACCTGATTCATGTTAATTTTCTTGATTTTGCTGCAATACATTACTACTCTGTCAAGAGGGTCCAGATAAAAGAATGTAATTTCTCATGGCAATAGGCACTGACTTGCATGATATCTCTGTGGCATAGACTTTTAGAAGGCTGCTTCTAGTAAAATTCAAAAGATTTCAATTAACTTCCTTAATTGCAAAACAAACCAGTCCTTTTTTCATTGCCTTCATAAGTCTTTCAGCAGGAGGATGCCAGGACCTTTGAACAACATTTACACCCCTCACCAAGTTAGCTAAATTGATTTCCTTCCCCCACCCCTTTGCCTCCCTTTCTCTTTCCCCACTTTCCAATGTTCTCTGGGCTATCTCTTGCTCAGTACCCCTCCTTTCTTCAAACTGCTCTCCCTAACTAGCACCCCATGCTACGAATTTTTCCAAATACTTGTACCTTAATTTTTTAATGTTTTAAAGATTTTATTTATTTATAGAGAGGGGAAGGGAAGAAAAAAGAGAGGGAGAGGAACATCAATGTGTGGTTGCCTCTTACATGCTTTGCACTGGGGACCTGGCCGGCAACTCAGGCTTGTGCCCTGACTGGGAATCAAACTGGCTACCCTTTGGTTCACAGCCTGCACTCAATCTACTGAGCTATACCAACCAATCCATTTTTTTTATCAACTACTTTCTTCATGCCAGGTAGTGTACTAGGTAGATTGCACATGATATATCATTTAATCTCCAAGTTTCCTCTAGGCCTCATGCCATCACTATCAGCACCTAGGCAAAAATTTCCTATCCTTTTAGGGTGTTGCTTTAATTGCCCAGGTAACAGCTAGTTGTCTGACAAATTAATCCGTGCTAAGATGTTAAATGACACCCCTCATAACACACTATTTAGACATATGTGAACCCCTGTATTAGACTTATTGGAAAACTATGGTTTGCCCAAGTGTCTAATTCAGAACTCTTCATAATAATACCCTCTACTTTGACAGTGTTAAAAAGCCCTTTCCATAACTACCAAATATTATCCCTTAGCTGTATGAGGTGTTTTTGAGGACTTTATCTGTTTCCATATAATGCAAAGGTATGTTTTAAGGGTCCCCTTAACAGTTCTAAATTGCAGCCTTAACCTGTTGTTTCTTCTGAGGCCCTGGCCCTGCTCTGACAAATCCTGTTTCCTTGACATAGGAAGTCAGAATGTCCAGGCATCTAGGGGCTGAGGGGAAGAGCAGAGGCAATAAGAAGAAAGCTGGAAAAGTCCAGAGAAGTCATGAAAACAGTCTTCTAAATGTATCTCACAGTCTAATCCTGTAGGTGTCTGAACCTCAGGTCACACCTCTAGCCCAACCACTTCTGGTAGCAGCTGCAGCTCTTACCAAGTCCCACTGCAGGCTAAGGAATCAGGCTTTAATCTCTGTTCTCTCACCTGTCGTTAGCACAATCTGAGCTAGGGAAGGAGACCTAACTAAAATCCAACTTCCAGGCCTTCTCAAGACACTAATATAGTGAGGTTCCCCCATCAGAAATGTCATTATTCAAGAGAGCTCTATGCCCCCTAACACCACCACCGCTGGTACGAAAGTGGGAACTTTCTGAGGGTAGACTAGTATCTCCTCTAGTGGATGGACATATTGTAAGAAGAGTTAAGGGAAAACATTGAGGTCAGAGGTCAGAACTAGAGGAAAATTTTGAGATTATCTCAGTCAGTAAATCTTAAACTCAGTGCAATGTGTATTAGAATCACCTGAAGGACTGATTAAAACACATATTTCTGGAACTCACTGTAGACTTTCTGATTCAGTATAATTATTATTTGTAACAATTCCCAGATGATGTTGATGCTTCTGGTTCAGGGATCACATTTTGAAAATCACTGTGATAATCTACTCTAAATATTTCATCAGTAAGGAGATTCAGTCCCAGAGAAGGGAAATAATGTCTCTATTTTATAAATGTGAAAACTAATGAGCACTTTAGTAAACTGCCCAAGGTCACACAATTTGTAAATGGTACTTTTATTTATTTATTTTTTTAGTTTCATTATTTTTTACCTTTTATTTTTATTTTTTTTTACATTTTTCATTGTTGCTCAAGTACAGTTCTCTCCATTTTCCCCAATCAATCCCCCATGCCCCCACCGCCACCTCTCACCCTCGATCTTAACCTCCTTTGGCTCTGTCCATGTGTCCTTTATACATGTTCCTTGACAAAACATACCCTTTTTCTCCTGTGGTTGCATCCACCCTCCCCTCTGGTTACTGTCAGTTTGTTCTTTATTTCAGTATTTCTGGTTATATTTTGCTTGCTTGTTTGTTTTGTTGTTTCACTGTCCTCACTGGTGATCAGTCTATTTACATTTTCTACTCTTCATGATTTAGTCTGAGTCATATATATATATATATATATATATATATATATATATAAACTTATCCATTTCTTCTTCTAGGTTATTGAATTTGGTGGTATATATTCTTATGTGATATTTTGTGATTTTTAAAATTACTTTAAATTAAATTACTTTAATTAAATTACTTTTAAAAATTACTTTATTGTTGTTTAATTGCACATGTCTGCATTTTCTCCCCACCACTCCTCCCCACCCAGGCTAAACCCACCTCCTTCCCTTGCTTCCACCCACCCCCTTGGCTTTGTCCATGTGTCCTTTATAGTAGTTCCTGAAAACTCTTTGCCCCACTGTCCCCTCACCCCTCATCTCTGGCTAGTTAGATTGTTCTTAATTTCAATGTTTCTGGTTATATTTTGATTGCTTTTTCCTTTTGTTGATTAGGCTCCAGTTAGAGGGGAGATTATATGGGGTTTGTTCCTCACCATCTGGCTTATTTCACTTAGCACAATGCTATCCAATTCCATCCATGCTGTTCCAAAAGATAGGAGCTCCTTCTTTCTCTGTGCTGCATAGTATTCCATTGTGTAAATGTACCATTGTTTTTTCATCCACTCATTTGCTGATGGGCACTTAGGTTGCGTCCAGCACTTGGCTATTGTAAATTGTGCTGCTATGAACTGCGGGGTTCCTAGGTTCTTTTGGATTGGTGTTTTAGGGCTCCTAGGATATAATCCTAGCAGTGGAATTGCTGGGTCAAAAGACAGTTCCCTTTTTAGTTTTCTGAGGAAATTCCATATGGTTTTGCACTGTGGCTGCACCAGTCTGCATTCCCACTGACAGTGCACTAGGGTTCCCTTTTCTCCACATCCTCTCCAACAATTGTTTGTTGATTTGTTCATGATGGCCATTCTGACTGGTGTGAGGTGATATCTCATTGTGATTTTAATTTACATCTCTCTGATGGCTAGTGATGCTGAGCATCTTTAAATGTGTCTCTGAGCCCTCTGTATGTCCTCTTTGGAGAAGTGTCTGTTCAAAGCTTTTACCCATTTTTTACTGTTTTTTTTTTTCTTCCTGGAGTGGAGTCATATGATTTCTTCATATATTTTGGAGATAAAACCATTGTCTGAAGTATCATTGGCAAATATGTTTACCCATGTAGTTGGTTCTCTTTTCATTTTAATGCTATTTACTTTAGCCATGCAGAAGCTTTTTATTTTGATGAGATCCCATTTGTTTGTTCTTTCCTTTATGTCCCTTCCTTTAGGGGACATATCAGTGAAGATGTTGCTACGTGGAATATCTGAGATTTTCCTGCCTATGTTCTCCTCTAGTACTTTGATGGCGTAAGGACTTATACTGAAACCTTTAATGACCTTGAATTTATTTTTGTATATTTTGTAAGGTGGTGGTCGAGTTTCATTTTTTTGCAAGTAGCTCTCCAGCTCTCCTAACACCATTTGTTGAAAAGGCTATTTTTTGCTCCATTTTATGCTGCTGCCCCCTTTATCAAAAATTAATTGACCATAGAGACTTGGTTTTATTTCTGGGCTCTCTATTCTGTTCCATTGGTCCATGTGCCTGTTTTTATGCCAGTACCAGGTGTTTTGATTACAATGGCCTTGTAATACAGTTTGATATCAGATATTGTGATCGCTCCTGCTTTGTTCTTCTTTCTCAAAATTGCTGCAACTATCTAGGGTTGTTCACGGTTCTATATAAATTTCTGAAACATTTGTTCTATATCTGTGAAATATGTCATTGGTACTTTAATAGGGATTGCATTGACTCTATAAATCACTTTGGGTATTATGGCCATTTTGATGATATTAATTGTTCCAATCCATGAGCATGGTACACATTTCCATTTCTTTGTATCTTCCTTAATTTCTTTCTTAAGTGTTGTATAGTTTTCTGAGTACAGGTCTTTTACCTCCTTGGTTAAGTTTATTCCTAGATACTTCATTTTCTGGTTGCTTTATCAAATGGGATTTTCCCCCTGATTTCTGTTTCTGATATTTCATTGTTGGTGTACAAAACATGCCTATGATTTCTGGATATTGACTTTTTATCCCACTGTTTTGCCAAATTCATTTCTTAGGTCTAGTAGTTTTTTGGTGGAGTCTATAGGATTTTCTATGTACACTATCATGTCATCTGAAAACAATGACAGTTTTACTTCCTTCTTTCAACTTTGGATGCCTTATATTTCCTCTTCTTGTCTGATTGTTGTGGCTAGTACTTCCAGTACTATGTTGAATAGGAGTGGTGAAAGCAGGCATCCTTGTAATGTGCCTGATCTTAGTGGGAAAGCTCTAAGTTTTTGTCCATTGAGTATTATGTTGGCTCTAGACATCTCAAAATAGGCCTTTATTATGTTGAGGAAAGCTCCCTCTATTCCCACTTTGCTGAGTATTTTTATCATAAATGGGTTCTGTACCTTATCAAATGCTTTTTCCACATCTATTCATATGATCATGCGATTTTTGTCTTTCCTTTTGTTTATATGATGTATTATGTTTATTGATTTGTGAATATTGTACCACTCTTGCATCCCTGGGATAAATCCTACTTGATCATGGTGTATGATCTTTTTAATGTATTGCTGGATGTGGTTTGTCAATATTTTGTTGAGGAGTTTAGCATCTGTGTTCATCAGTGATATCAGCCTGAAGTTTTTATTTTTATTTTTTGTAATTGAAAAATAACTTTTTAAATATATTTTATTGATTATGCTATTACAGTTGTCCCATTTCCCCCTTTCATTCCCCTCCACCTTGCACACCCCCTCCCACCTACATTCCCCCCTTTACTTCATGTCCATGTGTCATTAGTTCTTTAGCTTCTACATTTCCCAAACTATTCTTACCCTCCCCCTGTCTATTTTCTACCTACCATCTGTTCTACTTATTCCCTGTGCCTTTTCCCCCTCTCTCCTCCTCCAATTGCCCTGTTGCTAACCCCCCATGTGACCTCCCTTTCTGTGGTTCTGTTCCTGCTCTAGTTGATTGCTTAGTTTTTGTTTTAGGTGTGCTTGTTAATAATTGTGAGTTTGCTGTAATTTTACTGTACATATTTTTTACCTTCTTTTTCTTAGATGATTCCCTTTAACATTTCATAAAATAAGGGTTCGGTGATGATGAACTCCTTTAACTTGACCTTATCTGAGAAGTGTTTTATCTGCCCTTCCATTCTAAATGAAAGCTTTGCTGGATAGAGCAATTTTGGATGTAGGTCCTTGCCTATCATGACTTGGAATACTTCTTTCCAGCCCCTTCTTGCCTGTAAGGTCTCTTTTGAGAAATCAGCTGACAGTATGATGGGAACTCCTTTGTAGGTGACTGTCCCCTTATCTCTTGCTGCTTCTAGGATTCTCTCCTTCATTTTTATCTTGGCTAATGTAATTATGATGTGCCTTGGTGTGTTCCTCCTTGGGTCCATCTTCTTTGGGACTCTCTGAGCTTCCCAGACTTCCTGGAAGTCTATTTCCTTTGCCAGATTGGGGAAGTTCTCCTTCATTATTTGTTCAAATAACTTTTCCACTTGTTGCTCTTCCTCTTCCCCTTCTGGGACCCCTATAATTCAGATGTTGGACTGTTTAAAGATGTCCTGGAGGTTCCTAAGCCTCTCCTCATTTTTCTTTGAATTCTTATTTCTCCATTCTTTTCTGTTTGGTTGTTTCTTTCTTCCTTCTGGTCCACTCCATTGATTTGAGTCCCAGTTTTCTTCCCATCACTATTGATTCCCTGTACATTTTCCTTCA
>PVIA01019042.1:0-11422 GCA_004024845.1 Tonatia bakeri | reverse complement strand
CCTCTCCCTCTCTCCCCCTCTCCCTCCCTCTCTCTCTCCCTCCCTCCCTCCCTCTCTCTCTCTCTCTCTCTCTCTGTCTCAGCAATGAAAAAAAATGTCCCCAAGTGAGGATAAAAAGAAAAAAAATGTAGTATGGTAGAAAAATGTAAGCCTCGGGTTCCATCCCTGTTTCTGCCATCAGTCCTGAGTTCTGTAACCTTATACAAGGGGCACCCTCACTGAGCCTTGGGCCCTCACCTGCAGATGCAGGGGGGCACTCCCAAGAAGCCCTCCGCAGAGAATCTGCATGTTCAATCACAAAGTGGCAAGGTGCTCTCACATTCAAAGGTAAGCAGGTCGTGGGGGAAGAATGCTTTCAGCACTGAAATGGTCAGAAACAAGTTTGAGAAACATTGAGTGAAGCAGGTTTCTAGGTTTCCCTACTGAATGAGCTCCCGGGGCTTTCACAAGGCCATCGGGCATGGGGAGGGGATCCAAATGCCATGCTTACCATGTCTGTCTGGACCTCTAAGCCGTGTTTTGGTTGGTTGGTTTTGTTTGTCTGCGTCACGGGCATCTCTACAGGCTTGTGTCCCAGGATCCGACCGGAGAAAACTCTGAATCAAAGGCCCCCGAGCACTGTGTGCACTGACAACATGCGGATTACCGGGGTGCTCGTAGCACGAACCCCCACTCACTCCGGGAAGCAAGGCAGCCTTCTAGCGAACATGGCAGACCCATGAGTGCTGGCGTGGGAAATTCCCAACATGCTCCAATAAATGCAAAAAGCAAGATGCGGACTTTATAAAAGGCCCCCTTCATGTGCGCGTACCAAAGTGCCACTGGAGGCGGGCTGCCTCGAGGCGGGGTGAACGCAGAACCCCACACGGGGCTTTCTCGGCGCCCGCATGAGAAACTCGTTAGGGCCCATTCCTCGTACGGGGTCACTGCACGTGGAGATCAGGGGCACTTTTATTTTTCATCTTATTCCATTAGCTACTGTTGGGGTTTTTTTAAACCAGGTCATGTATCACTTTTATAATTTTTTTTTAAAAAGCTGAATTTCAAAAAGTTCTTTAGAAACCCTTTTGGCTCAAGTTCTATAATTCTGTGGTTTCTTGAGCCCCACATTGAGGCTAAGTTAATCCATCTTCCTGAGGAGAAAGGGCTCAAGCTTTACATCCTGGGATCCTCTGGAGCACAGACCCTCTGTGTGGTCCAGCCTGAGCCTGAGTGGGAGCTGGGTGCATGCACCCCCTGAGGAGTGACTGGCCCCTCCTTGCGGCCCCATGCTTAGGGGCAGCATCTGGGTCTCCAGGAGGCAGAAGATCCCCACCACAGAGGTGAGAATAGAACTTTGAGTCCCACTGTGGGCAAACATTAACAGGCAAACCATGATTAAGTACAAAATCCCACAATCCAAAAATACCTGAGCCGGAAGCATCACTCTGCAGAGGAGAAATCTGAAACTCCAAGGAGGGACATGGAACACCACACCTCTCGCTGCAAATCACGGACTCCTGAAGCTGAGTCTAGGGGAGTTTCCACCGCGCTACCTTTCTTTCCAAAACAGAGGGGACGCTGCTCTTGCGCTGCCCTGGCGGAGACTGGAGGACTCTCCCAGCTCCGAGAAAGACCAAAGCTAGACATGGTGGGCTGAGGAAGCCAAGTCCAACCAGAAAAGGCAGAGGCGAAACGGAGAGAAGACAAACCTGTTCAGCTAATTTGCTCAAATTGGAGCTCTCGGGGAAAGGGCACGAGGGTGAAGAAACAGCCGCAGCCGCAAGTCAAAGATCGACACCGATCTGTGCCAACTGACAGAGGAGCCTGGGGAGAGAGATCCACCAGCGGCTTCCGGCGTCTGCTCTGCACACCAGTGCAGGGCTGACCTGCCGTTTGCCATCCCTGCCGTCCGCCATCCCTGCCGTGAACCTGACGGTAAAGGGACAGCACGGGGACAGCGGCAGTGGGGAGTGCACCCCTCCACGGCACTGCCCAAATGGCAGAGGCCTGTGGTCAGCCCAGAACGGCTGTCACGTCACGGTGCTCACAGGGGGGCTTGACCAAAAGCACTGCCTGCCTCCCTGCCTCACTAAACAGAACATGCCACACACCACTGCAACTTTTCCTCAAACGTTTTGTTTGTTTGTTTGTTTGTTTGTGCATTCAGAAAAGAAGTCCTTTTTCTGAGGTTTTACACAGAGCTGCCCTTGGACCTGCCGAAGTAAAACGGAATCCGCCCCTCGTTTCCCATCCCCACCTCTGCTCTCCATGCAGAACGGAAATAGGATCTGGGGGAGCGAGATATACGAGGAGGGAGAGAGCATTTTCTCTTCCAACTCCATGTACATCTGAATCACTCCATTTCTTTTCTTTGTTTTACAAATACAGTAAGTTTTTCTACAACAAACAAGTTTGTTGTTTTTGTACCAAGCAAACACGCAGAATAATCAGTGAGTAAAAATGGGAAAACACCACCCTGACCCTTGTTCCCTCATTTGACAGGAGCCTGGAGTACTCAGGGTTATAATTACTGCATTTCTACAGATGAGAAAACGGACTCCTGGAGAGACTTACCAGACCTGTCCGAGGCCACCCAAGGAGCGAGTGGCACGACGAGGGTGTGAACTCGGCTGTTCTGGTTCCCAGGCCCCACACCCTCCACTCGGCAACGTGGGCCCCTGGCCTTGTGCTGCCCCTCCCGCATGCCAAGCCCGGCGCGTTCTCCACAGAGTCAGTCAGTCTGTTTATCCATCTGTCTGTCTCTTTTTCTCACTATCATTATGTCTGCTCCTAGCAATCTCTGCTCCCTTCTAACTTGCTATTTCTATTGTATCATGAGCTAGAAAGTCAAACACCAACTCTCCGTGCTGTGGAGGAAGAGGAGGGAGGCCCCTCTGTGTGCAGGGTTGGGGCTCTCCCTCTGAGAAGGCGTGAGCCTCAGTCCACGCTCACCGGGACAGCCCCACCCACCCCAGAACCCCTCCCTTCCCTCCTCATTTCTGCCAGGGTCCCGAGTGATTGACATAAACCCTGAGATGCACGGGGTACATAGGGTCTGCCTGCCTGTAGCCGGAGTGCCGGACACAAGCCTTGTTCATAATGTGTTGCTTGTGTTATGACCTTAGTTGGTGTAAGAGTGGGAAGAAAGGGAGGAAAGAAGGGAGGTGAGGAGGTGAGATTTGAAGAAACTTTGCTTCCAAGATTAAGCCATAAGAGTAGAGGTGGCATTCATGAGAGGCACAGGCAGGTGGCATGGGATGGTAGCATTGGGGGTAGGGGACTCTTGTGCTCTCTTCCTATAGCCTTCATCAGACCCTAGGCTACCCACCCAACATACAATTCAAGTACAAACAATGTGCCTGTTAAAACACACAGCTTCTCCAGAAGACCTCTAGCTCCCCCTTCAAAACAGTGTCCCCCTAAGCCCCTCCTGCACAAAAGTTCTGGAATCCCCAGCATTCCAGAAATCTGCTGGTCACACTTGGATGGGCTTTTCCCCAATGACAAGTCAAGGTACTGTGACGGGTACAAAAAGGCCCCCCGATGTTTCCCAATGCAGAGAGAAGCTATTTCCTACCCTGCACCCTACACCAGCCTGCTGAGCCCAGGCCCCCGGCGAGCAGGCCCCAGAACCTGCAGAAGTCCATCGACCCCTTTGCAACCCCCAGGCCCCACCTGACATCAGCACGAGCCCCCACGTGCCCTTCAACCCTGGGCCTACGTGCCGCGTACACAGGGCCCACATAGGGCCCAGCACCTATGAGCAACAGGAGGCTGAAGTCCCGGAGCTGATGCCTCCCGGCTGCTGTGAGACGTTCATGGGTGCGGGACCGAAGGGAGAATGCCTGTGTGCCGCTCGGCTAAGAGAGTAAAACACCCCACAAGGCTGGTAATGGCCATCCCTGCGAAGGGATGCGAGTGACGCCACAGCCTCCGGGCTGGGAGAAAGGAACGATGGCCCACATCTCCTCCCCCTCTGCGTGCCAGCCGCAGGAGCCCCAGACACATGTGGTGGCCTCCCTGGGCTCCGCGGGGCTGGTCAGAGAAACCACGGCACGGGCGGCGGTGAGTTTCCTTTGGTTCAGGTGGATGCGCCGGCCCCCGCAGGGCACCTACCCTGTGACGGGCAGTGTGGCACAGCAGCGCCCAAGCCGAAGAGCTCACAACTACCCAAGACGCAACGACACATCCCAGGGCCCACTCAGACCTGCAGAGCCAGAACCAGACACCTGTGATGATGGGCTTTCCGTCCCTGGGAGATTCGGCTACAGCTGGTCCTGCAGCTGCTGCTGAGGAACCATCTCGGGGGAGAGTATAGGAGGAGTATAAGGTACAGAGTGTCCTTAAGGAACTGACAAGTAAGGAGATAAGACTTGGTCAGAGGAGGCAGATTTAATGACTCCCTCATCTGTCTCTATTATGGCTTCTGTTTCCTTGGGTTGAAAATATTCATTAGTCTCTCTCCTTTACAAGTATTCTGTGACCTATTTGAAGGCAGGAGCTGTGTTTACACATCTTGAAGGCACTTATTCGCACCACCCTTTAAGCACTCATTCATTCCTCCTCTTGGACAAACACTGAGGCTCGGGGCCCTGTGCTCAGTGCTGGCAGCACGGCAGAAAGCCAGGCTGCCGAGTCCCGGAACGCACGTTCCGGAGGGGTGGCAGTGGGCCACGGGGAAATCAACCACCAAGTAAAACCGGTGCCACAATGAAAATAAAACGACGTCATGGGGAAAAGACGAGCCACAAGGCTGAGAGGCCACGTTTAAAATAAGGTCGGGAGGTTTCTCCAAGTCGATGGCATTTGCACTGCACCCCAGATGAGGAGGACACAGACGTAGTGGCATTAACATCTGCAAAGAGCGCCCAGGCAGAACACCAGTGGCAAGGTTCAGAGGCTGGAAGGCACAGCACACGGAAACGGAAGGAAGGCCAGGAGGCTGAGCCTGGGGACCAGTGAGAGAGAGAGAGAGAGGAAGAGAGGGAAGCAAGAAAGAGGGCTTCTGAGCCATGGTGAGGGGTGGAGAGGCTGTACTCTAGTTTCTGTTTGCATCTGATTCCAAGTGCAACGGAACACCTCTGGAGGGTTTTAACCCAGGCCACGAACCAGCACAATCTGATTTCCTACTTTAACATTCACTCCGTTTCATGGGGAACTGGCTGCATGGGGCAGGAGTGGAGGTGGGAGACCGAGAGAAGGCTGTTTCGGAAGTCTGGACAGGAGCCGGGGCAGTGGGGGTGTGGGGCAGGGGCCGGGAACAGCACACATTTTGGACGTGTCTCTCGGCCCACTTGACAGACAGGTTGAGAGAGAAAAAACAGGGCTACTCCTAGCTTTGTCAATGAGCCCGACATCAGAACGTAACAATGAGGCTCGACGACGATTACAGGACAGCTGGGAAAACGGGGTAAAACAAGTCAGCATCAGCATCTCGGGCGCAGAGGCACGGCAGCCTGGCTGGTGCGGACAGAAGCGCTTCAGCCGGCAGGAGAGCCGCCGGCCGTGCTCCCGCGCCCGCCCGTGCTGCAGCAGGAGGGTCTGAACGGCCTCCAAGGCGCTACCGCACAGAGAAGTGAGCAGGGGGGAGAGTCTGGGCCAGAACATAAAAATAAGCCTGGTCGTTTTTTGTTCCTCTTTTTTTCAGTTCTGGTATATTTCTAAAGAGTGGGGGCTTCAGGGCGGGGGCAGTATATGGTGTCGGGAAAGCAGAGGCTGGAGATATAGTGGGTTGGATATGAAAACAGGCACAGAATATGAAGGATCTGGAAAACCAGGCAGTCGTTGGGATTCCAGAGGCCGTGGAGATCCATCAAGGTTCCTGTCTGGGGAAGCAGCAGGCCGGCAGCAGCTGATTTATGTTCTGAATTTGGGCGGTCTGGGGCTGGAGGCGGGGGCACAACATGGTGAGACAGCAGATCGGAGAGAATTGCAGTCCTCTCAGGGCTGGCGCCAGCAAACCACACTGGCTCGGGAAGACAGACAAGCAGCAAAATGTGATGTGCCCCCCTGGGCTCCCACACAGGACACATGCAGCTGTGCCAGAGTGGACAGGAGGAGAAGGGGTGGGCCAGTGGGCCGTGGGAGAAAGCAAGTCAGCCCCAGACAATGAATGGCCCTGGAGGAAGACACGGGCACCTCTAGCTGCAGGTGGCTGGGTGCCCGGGACCAATCTGTATATTTCCCAACTCCTCCAGATTCCAAATTGAAGTTGAACTGCTGGCCTTTCCGAGGGCATTCGCAGCATCTCGAGTGGGCCCTGTGATGTGGAGCGTCCTCCTTCGCATTCAGAGACTTGAAGACCAGCCACGTGCTGACCCCAGCCTCACAGGCTGCAGGTCGTATGGAGATGCACTCAGCAGAGAGCCGGGGCGGGCGGAGGGGAGCCCGTTCCCTTTGGCATTCACGATGCCGCCAGAAGGTGGCCCTTCCCCACCATCTATAGACAGGAAGCAGAGAGGGCAGCAGACTTCGGAGCCAGGCCTCCCAGACGGAGAGGACAGGACAGAATGAGCGAGGAGGCAGCAGCAGCCGGCGGTGCGAACTTGCCGTCTCACAGCCCGGGGGCTGGCTGACTTCTCCAGCGTAGGAAGTGGGGGAAGTAGGCCCTGCAGCCAAGATCAGCACCAAAAAGCCCAATTCTGCTAAAGAGGCTGGATTGGTTCTGAATGATAACCATCTGCTCAGGGGCCCAGCAGAGCCTGACTGGTCTGAAGTGGTTCATTGTAGGGCCACACCCGGGCTGCTGGCGGGTCCACAGAGCGGCCAGTTCTCCCTGTGGTCAGGCACAGATGGCAGCTCCCAGGTCCTATTTGGCTTTGACATGTGGCAGCTGGTGTCAAGTATGCAGTCTCTTGACAAAGAGCCAGGGACCTGGTGTGCCCCCTCTCCCCCCACGCCCTTTGCCTGCACAGTTCCACCCCCAAAGTGTGTCCCATGCACACATGCACCAAGGCACCTCACCAGTCACCCAGCCATTCGTGCAGTGTCCTGTGTATGTTTGGCAGGATGCTGGAACCGGGGGCACAAAGGCGAGTCTGACAGGCCCCTGACCCCGGCAGGGAGGGGTAGCTCAGCCCACAGACCCCGCCCCTTACAGTGCGGTGGGGCTGCGCCATTGGAGAAGCTGGTGGGCAGTTGCCGCCGGTGATGTGTCTGTGCTGTGTCTTGAAGAAAAGGAAGGACCTCCCCAACCAAAACAAACAAGCATAGCGATGAAGACATTTCCAGGAGAAGAAACGCACGTACGAGGTGCAGCACTTGACAGAGTCGAGGGAAGGTCCAGGGAAGAGCATGGTCGGCACACTGGCCAAGGAGAGAGCGGCGGCCCGGCCAAGGGATGCAGATGAGCAGAGGCCCCCACAGGTCTGGGTTCCTGAGCAAGGAAGACGCGCCATCCAGAGGGCTTTAGAAACAGATAGATGGTCTCTGGTGACGAAGGAAGGACTAGGAATGCCTGGTCACACCCGTGAGGTCACGTGTCCACCCGTGACACTTTCAAGGGAGTTTGCACACAAGTGACAGGATCGCTGGTCATCAAGCCCTGTGTTACCCCAATTCGGGACTCTCCAGGAAGAGCCTGACCTAGGCACCTGCCTTCGGCTCAAAAACCTGCACAGGGCCTTCTGTCCTCTCTGGACACACAGACACACACATGCATGCATGCATGCACGCATGCACGCACACACAGGCGTGTCTGTGGAAAGAGAATGAGAGAGGAGGCCTGTCCTAACCCACCCAAGGGAGGCTTGTGCCCAAAGAGCTGTGGCCAGATCGCCCTCTGGAGGCAGGAGACAGAAGAGCAGCCAATCCGGGTGCAGAGTCCTTCAGCAAGGCCCTGAGGAAATTGAACATAACATTATCGTATATCCCACATTATGGGTGACACACTGCCTCCCAGTTTTTCCCCATGATCTGTCAATATGGCCTCTGAAAGAGTCCTAGATGTAAGCAGGGCTCTCCCTTCAGCTCGGGCACCTAGGGTACCTTTTGCTGGATCGAGTGTGGTTTCCCCCACACCCCCAAATGTGAATTACTCCAACCCTCAGTCCTTTGGGTGTCCAGCTGCTCCAAACTGCCAAAGGAAGTATAGGATGCACGACAATATGACTGCACCCAGCACCCAGCACAACTTGGAAATGCAGAAGGCAGCACTAAATCGTTAGCATTTCCCAAACAAAGGCTAGGCTGAAATGTGGCAAAGCAGTAAATGCCTAGGCAAGGAGAAGAAAGAGAACCTAAACCATTATGGGAGAAACTTGCCACTGAGCTGGCTTGTGCCACCATATGCAAACCTTAAGAAATTCCAAGTGTCGATGGGTCTGAGGCAGATGACAGAGAGGCCCTCCAGGGCAGTGGCCTTCGGCTCAGTGACCTGGCCCACCAGTGCTGGGAGGGTGGAGGTGGGGCGGAGGGGGGCACGGGACAGTGAGTGCACATTGGTCTAGGAGACGAGCAATTCTCAAGGGCATCGGCAAAGGCCAAATGAGAGCCCCTCCTACCACCGTCTGGTCCCGGGACCGTGACCAAGCTTCACTTCCCACTGCTGTGTAAACACCCCCTCTTTCACCAGGTCCCCCACTGCAGCAAGGCTTGGCTGCCCCAATAATAATGTAACCAACCTAACACCTCTCCTCGAGAAACCAACCCTGAGCCCTCGAGTGGTGAACAGTCTCTTCCCACTTACAGCTGCTCCAGCCTTCGTCTGGGCCTTCCTTGTGATTACTTATATGCACACCCTCTTCCTCCTCTTTGAGGACAGGACTAAGGCCAACGAACATTGGGATTGTTTTTTCTTCTTTCTACGGGAAGGAGAAACTTCACAGAGTTCTCTCATGGATCCCAGGTCACATTCAGAGCTCACGCTGCCTTCAATGTCACCCCAGCAACCCTGGGGATGAGACACAGCTGGCAGAGCTGGTCCTCCAACAGGCAGAGCAGGGGGTGGCCTGGGGCAACTGCGGGGGATGCAGAAGGTTCCCAGCTGTGCTCCCAAACTCCCCACCTCCAGTACCTGAAATTCCATCGTTAGTAATGCATTCCTTTCAGTCTTTGAGTTTCCTCTTTTCTGCACCATCCTCTTGAATAAACTCCAAACACACATTGAAGGACAACTCTGTAAGCTCTCATGAAGCAGGGAATCAGAGGTAAGCAAGTGTTACGGGAGTGTGTGACAGTGTGTGACAGCGAGCACCGGGCATCCGGGCAGGGGCCCGAGAGTGTCAGCGTCCGTGAGGGCACGGCTTGCTGTTCGTGTTGTTTACTCTGCAACCCCAGCGCCCCTCCGTGTCAGGGAACACAGAGGGCGCTCGGCAAACATTTGGTGCAGGGAATGAATGAAGGAGTAAATGAATGGGAAGTCCAGAAGACACCGGTATTCTGCAAGAGAACATCAAAGACCAGGAAAAAAAATTCCTTGGAGGCAGGATAACTCCTTATTCTTTTTGTATGACCCCCATGGTGTCTTGGGCGGCAAAAGAAGCCTCCAGGAAGCTCACCGGAACTGACTTTACCTAGTTTTGCGAGATGCTGCTGGGGCTTAGCCCAGGAAGAGCGGGCTGCAGCTGTCCAAAACTGAGTGTTGCCACCAGGGGGCAGTGCAAACCAAATACCAGGGTTTTCTTGTGCAGACCCCTGGTGGCCGGCTGACAGCAGGGGGCCCCCAAACGCCATTTCGGAACACTAGACACAGCATTCCCCCCCTGTACACTCATTAATACCAAAACCTCATATAGAAGCAGCTTTGTTTCTCAGACCTACTACAGACACAATAGCTAAAATGCCACACTGAAATCCAGGGAAAAGGGAAAAGGAAAAGAAAGCAGCCGTCGGCTCTGGGCCGCTGTCAGGAACATGCCCGCTCTCTTTCCAAGCACTAAGGATGATCCCTGAGGCACCTGAAGTATCCCACGGTGATTCACACTTAATGGGTAGTTAGCACACAAGGAGTACAGCCTGACATCTGAGAAGCACGCAGAACCCTTCACAGGAACAAGGCCAAGCCCTAGGCTGTTGTCCAGTGTTTGGAATCCAACTGGGTCAGGGTCTCGGACAGCAGGCTGACCCCTTCCATGTCAAACTGTGAAAGGGGTCGAGAGCAGGAAAGAGGCACGTCCCAGGGTGAAGAAGGCAGCGAAAGTGGGTAGGTGGAGACCCTCTGCTTGGCATATGGAGTGCCGCACTGATTTCACCTCTTCCAGGCTGTCGCTAACACCCACTCCTCATGTGGGAAGACGGGCTCAGACAGGGATGGCAGCACTCTGCTTTACGTCATTCAGCATTTATCAGGATCTTATCTGGGGCCAGGAACCATGCTACACAACAGGAATGCTGAGAATAGAATGTAGACCTTGCTGGTGTGGCTCAGTGGATGGAGTGCTGGCCTATAAACCAAAGGGTCACCGGTTCAATTCCCAGTCAGGGCACATGCCTGGGTTTCAGGCCAGGTCCCCAGTGGGAGCCACGTGAGAGGCAACCACACATTGATGTTTCTCTCCCTTTCTTTCTCCCTCCTTTCCCCTCTGTCTAAAAATAAATAAACAAAATATTTTTTTAAAAAAAAGAATAGAATGTAATGCCTAAGCTAGTGGGACAGATGGACACAGACATCAATACAATTGAATGTCATGCCCCCTCATAAGGTTATAGCTCAGCCCCCTGTTAAGCCAAGGCCTTCACTGTAGTAGACTTTGCTGCTGCCTACTACACAGCCAACCCCCTTCCCCAGGGCAGGGTCTGTCAGGTCCTCTTTGCACCTCCAGTATTTAGACTTGTACCTTATACTCCACAGATGACTGGGTGACCAAACGGATGAAGAGATGGATGATGGATGGATGATGGATGGATGGGTGGGTGGATGGATGGATGGGTGGATGGATGGGTCTGTAGTAGGCAGTTAAGCATGAGCAGAGCAAGGACAAAGGCCAAGTGTGGAGGTCACCAGGGCAGAAAGCCTCGGGTGCCTAGCAACAGACTATTGTAGGGTGGGGACTCGTCCCCAGGGTAACCTTTCCTCCCCTGACATGTCACTAGTCCTGTGGTAGACTCCCTTAAAGGAGGAACAAGGGGGCTGGGGGATAGCTTCCAGCACAAGCCTTGCATGGCCACTCCCTTAAGCATTCAGCCCTAGAGATAACATATAGGCCTCAGCTGCGTTTCGGCTCCAGGCCCAGAAAAGCAGCGATGCCAAGCCAGGAGATCACATGGCTGACACCAGGACCCGCTTCCCTGCACCGACTAATCAGTGAAGACCGTGACCCTGAAAGGACACACCTAGAAAGGTGATAAACATTCTATTGAACCCTCCCCTGAGACCTCCAGATGAAAGCCGTGAAGAGGAAGAGCCCAGCTCTTTCTCTCTGCTAAGCTTGCCGTGCCCTTTCCCACCCTCTTGTCTTTCCCAGGCTCGCTCTGTCTCTCCCCCTCCCTCTCCCCCTCCCTC
>PVIA01019041.1:0-11408 GCA_004024845.1 Tonatia bakeri | reverse complement strand
TTGATGCCAGGGCTGGCTGGGGAGTAGAGGACGCAAAAGAAGATTCATTCATTCGAACAATTAACTCAAGCTGGAGAAGCAGCCACGTGGAGTACAAAGGCAACACTGGAACCGGTGTGTGCGCCACGGCACACGTGCTAGGGCGCAGTGCCCTCACCATACAGTGAGGGGCGGCGGGGTGGGTGGCGCTGCGGCGGGGTGGGTGGGGCGGGGTGGGGGGAAGCTCTCCTGCAGGGAGAACCGCATGTCCTGGGGCACTGATTTGACCCCTCTGAGCCTTGGTTACCTCATCTGCAATGTGAGGGAGTTAGACAACTGCTGACATACTGTGGATCTGCTTTCAAAAAGGTTAGTTACCTGGTCCAGTGAATAAATGAAAAGGAGAAGGGGAGACCAACCTCAGCTAAATTAGGAGCACGGGCCCTTCAGACCTGGTGGTCAGGTGCTGCGTCAGTGACCGGCGCAGGCTGCACCGGACCCCGGTCAGCTGCCGACTACTCGGCCAGACCACCTCTGGGATGGGGGCCCGAGCTGCAGCTCAGAAGGTGCACGGGACATGGCTGGGCAGAGGGCGGGGTGGGGGTCCAGGCACATGGGCTTTCCTTAGGAATTAGGGTGGAGGGAGGGGCCACATGAGCATGCAGGGTCTGAGAGCCCGTGCTCCCCACATCTTGGGAGACACCCACGGCTTTTTGAAAGAGGGCCGAAAACTGTGATGGGACCTGGGCCAGCCTGCCTGCCGTGCATGTGTTTTAAAAACCGGGGGCTCAGGAATCGAGGTGGGGGGTTTCAGAATGCAGTCTGATGCAATGATTAGGCCACCCCAAACCTACAAAGACCAAGGCAGGAGAGAGAAAGCCCAACAGGGCTTAAGAGTGAAGGGTCACCTTAGGTCTGGAAAGTGAAGTGGACATTCCTGGGGGAACCTGATTATTGCTTGGAAACTGGCGGGCAAGCGAGCAGAGGCAGACCGTAGCTGGACGACCTCCGCAGGTGCAGGCGTGGGCAGACAGGATCTCACTGACTCTGGGCTGGGGCAGCAGGGAGGTGCGCACCGTGAGCGACGCTCGGCCGCAGCCGCACACGCCTGCTGCTCCAGCTGCTGCAGCTCAGCCCCGAAGGCACGCAGCACACCCTCCAGCCGCAGGTGGCGCCGCAGCAGGGCCTGGGCGCTCTCCAGGTCTAACCCACAGGATGCCATCTCCAGCGCGGACCGCTGCTCCTGCAGCCACGAGGCCGCCTCCTCCGCGTCTGCGAAATACTGCGGAGAGGAGGGCGGGCTGGGTGCTGGACGACCCTGCACAGCCCACCTGAGCGCCTGCAGCCCGCAGTTCTGCTACCTGTCTGACGAGCAGGGCGGCCCGTAGCCGTGCGCCCCGCCGAGCCGCCATGGCCCGGAGCTGCTGCCACACGTCCTGCACTGTCTCAGCCTGCTCCTGGGGATCGGGCCACACTGGAGGCCAGCGAGCACCCAGGTCCCGTCCCCTCTGCTGGAGGTCGGCGCACACAGCTTGGTGGCCGCGGAGCTCGGCTTCCAGGGCCTGGAGGGAAGTAGAGAAGGGAGGTGGGTGAGGGCAGGGAAGGGGTGGCAGGGGGGTGGGACAAGCAGGACACCGGGTAGCAGGTACCTTGTGTTTCTGCAGAGAGGCTGTGATCTGGCCAAGATCCAGGCCCAGGGCCACATCTTCCACCAGCTGTCTGCGGTCCCTCAGCCAGGCTTCCTCCTCCTCACAGTCTCGCAGGAACTCCGCTCTCTGCAGGGCCTGCTCCAGCAAGGCCCGACTGAGGGGCAGCAAGGGTCACTGAGGGGCTGGGAGTGGGAGTGGGCTTGGGCGAGGGGGAGGCAGGGTGTTCCATCCTAGGCCCAGACACTCCCCCTCAGATACAGGAGTTTTGTTTCCTCTGGATGACCCAGCAGGGGAGACAGAGGCCTTGGGTACGAGGGTCAGTGCTTGGGATGTTGCCAGACCAGTCTATTTAAACCCGGCAGTAGGTAATTTGGGTGACAGAAAAGTTCTGGAGACAGTTGAGGAGTCGGGGTGAGCTCTTACCGGGCTCTGGCAAGAGACCCCAGGCTCTGGTGGAGCCGCGCCAGCTCCTGGGCTTTGACCTGCAGCACCGCCACACCAGCCCCTGGAGAGGAGCTCAGCTCCGCAGTCTGGTGGGCCAGATGGCTCACGTGGGCTCTGTGGGCCGCAACCTGGGCCTCCAGCAGGTCCTGCCTCTGCAGCAGCTCCACGACCTCTGCCAGCTGTTCCCCACAGGCTGTGGAGCTGGCCAGCACCTGGCCAGGGACGAGTGGTCACTGCAGTCCTGAGTCTGGGTCCCCATGACCTACCTGCTGTGCTCCCCAGGGGCTGCTGGTCCAGGGCCCACCTGCAGCTCCTTGAGCTGGCTGGAGGCGGTCTCCACCTCCCGCAGCAGGCTCAGCACAGCCTGCGCGCTGGCTCTCCCCTTCCTCTGCCCTTGGAGGCGCTGCTGGAGCCTCTCCCAGCGCCGAGTGATCTCCAATTGCCTGAAGGACGTGGGAAGAAGGGTGGTCTCCACTGGGCTGGGGTGGGAAAGCTACCTTGGGGCTCACCACTGGTTGGGGGCTTGGCCGCCCTGGGGGACCCTGTGCTCCATGGACTAGGGTTTGTGAGCACCCCAGCCCGGGCGGTTGGGGCAGCGTGGCCCTGCCTCTTCAACATGGGCAGAGACACCAGGCGGTGCCTGGGAGGTTCAGGCCTTCATGCCCCCGGCCCCCAAGCCTTCTGTCCAGTCTCCATCTCAGGTGACACCAACTCCGTCCTCCTGGATGCTGGGCTGAGACCCCCATAACTCACTTCCTCACACCGCACACGACCTGCCTTCAGACCCCCTGGGATGGAGCACGTGCCCAGGATCCTGCCACTGCTCACCGCCTCCACTCTTTCTGGGACTGGATCACTCCCACTGCTTCCTGACTGCTCTCTGCTTCTGCCTTTGCCCTTTCTGTCTGTTCTGGCCTCCAGAGTGATCACGCGAAACAAAGTTGGATTGTGCCCCTCCTCCGCTCAAGCCCTCCCGTGATCCCCCATCTTTCTTGGGAAAAACCACGCCCTTGCTGTGCCCTGCAGAGCCTGACGGGATCTCTGCCCCACCCCTGGGCCCGCACCCCCTGCCCCCAACTGTCATGTGTTCACTTCAGTGGACACTGCCTCTGCACCGTTTTTCAGACAGGCCAGGCACACGCCGCACCTGTTCCTCTGCCCAGCACAGCCTCTCCCCTGGCACGGCCGGCCCCTCGCTCCTTTCTGGTCTTCGCTCAAAAGGGACCCTCCTCTGGCCACTCAGTCGAACTCCCCCCACCCTTGGCACCTCATATTCCCTTCTCCTGTTTTATCATTTTCCTCGCCATCCCACATACTATACATTCTTCTTTGCCTGTCTGCCTTAGCAGCGTGTTAGCTCCATGAGGGGAGGAAGTTTCTGTATGCCACTTTCACTGCTAAATTCCCAGCATCTCGAACAGGGCATGGGGAGAGGAGACATTCAGTAAGTGCTCGTTCAGTGCATGGATTAAACGGGGTGCTGTCTAGAGAGGACGGTGCTTTACTGAGAGGGATGAATTATAAATAGTGGAACTTCAGGCATCAGTGGGAGCTAGATCTTTTGAAAGGGAACCCTGAATCATCAATCCCTCCTCTGTGGCCAGGAATGGGTATGTGTAATGATAGAGGTGGGGTAGGAACACCTGGGATGTTCTGAGGATGGTTTATGTGCCGGTGACTCACCTGGCAGCCACATCTGCCCAGCTGTGGTACTGCTCCTGCTGGAGGATGGCCGTGATCTCGGCCAGTGCCTGGAAGCGCCCTTCCTGGGACAGCACGCTGGCCTCCAGCATGCCCAGCCTCTGGGCAGCCACCTCCACTGCGGCCGGGCTGGCGGGTGGGGCTGCAGCCTGGTCCATCACCTGCTCTGTGTCTGTCAGAAAGCTCTCCTGGAGGGCTGCCTTGTGCTGGAAACGCCGGGCCAGGGTTTCTAGCCGCTTTAACTGCAGAAGCCTCTGATGTAGGGCCTGGCTCCGTGAGGCCTCTGCCTGCTCCAGGCTGGCCCAGCTCTGGGACAGCTCCGCAGGGCCCAGGCCCTCGTGAGGCAGGAAGGGCCTGCGGTTCTGGGCTCGGAGTGCTGTCTGCAGCCGAAAGAGCAGGGCCTCTGTGGCCCCTTGTTGCTGCAGCCGAGGTGGCTTCTCCTGGGTGCGGAAGGAGGCAAAGGCCACCAGGAGCTGGCGCATGGCAGGCAGGGAGTCTGGGAAATCCCGTGTCTTCAGCTGTACCTGCTTCTCTGCAATCCAGAGCAGCAGGTCGGCCACCAGCTGCTCGTACTGGGTCTGCAGCGCCTCTGTCTCCTGGAGTTGAAACAGGACCTGGTGGAGGGCATGAGATGGGGTCATGATGACCCTTTGGGGTGGGCTGTGGCATGGAGCTACTCCCATTTTGGATACTGGGTGCCAGCCAGGGTTGCCCAGGTAGGTGGCAGCTCCTTCCCTCAGCTGAGGAAGCACTGAAGTAGGGTCGTTCCAATGTCCAGAGAAGCGGGTCTGTCCGCACTGCATGCTTGGAGCCGGGAGTGTGGGGCCGCTGGCCTACCTTCTTCCATCTTATTGTACCCCATTTGGCCTTGCCTCTGGGGGTGCTACCCTTTTCCTGAGCCTTTGGTCCCTTCTCTGAGGCCCTCCTACCCCTAAAGCAGCTCAGCGCCCTTGGCTTGGACCCCCTCACCCACACCCAGCCAGGATACCAACCCCGAGAACAGCCCTCTCAGGCCTCAGCCTCTGCCATCATGCCCAGAGAATGAGAGAGCCCCCCCAAAATATGGACTTGGCTCAGCAGAACTGCTTCTGTGCTTGTTCTTGCAGAATCCAGGAGTTCCGCTGAGGCTTTTAATCCCATTAGGAGTTTAGCAGCTTAAGAGGAGGGGATGGGGGGGCGTCACCCACCAGCCTTTCCCTGAGCACCAGACACCATGTGGGTACTCTGCTCCTGCTCCCTAAAGCCCTCAAGAGCCATCTATCTCCCAGGCATTACTGCCCACACTTTATAGGTGGAGCGCACTAAGTTAGGTGACGTGGCTAAGGCCACGTAACTAGGAAGTGGCAGAGGCAGGCTTGAAGGTCAGGTATGTCTGACTCCAGGGTCCTGGCTCGCCCTCCCCTCTCCTCAGTCCCACCTTCTCTTTGTCACCAACCTTCGTGAGCCTCCTCTGGACAGTCTGCCCCTGGTGCAGGCGGCAGAAGCAGTGGTAGTAGAGGGAGACGTAGGTCATGATAGAGCGCTCATCCGGCTGTAGCGCCGCCACGTCCTCGGGGTCCAGCAGCTGAGCGATGCCCAGCTCCTGCTCAGCCACGCGGAAAGCAAGGTCAAGGTTGTGCAGTGGGCAGTCGGGACGCAGGGAGCCGTAGTCAAGTAGGTCTGGCCTGGACAGAGAGCAGACAGAGCTCTTCGCCAGAGCCATTTGCTGCTTGGGTTTCTGTGGACTTGTTAAGAAGGCAAACAAGCTCCTATTGGTCATGACCCTGATGGTCTCCTGAGAGCCCGGCTGAAGCAATAGGGCTCTGACGGAGAGGGGAGAGTTAATCCGGCTCGGTGTCTGGGCTCTTGGGGAGGGAGAGCTCCATAAGGGCAGGTCTGTCCCAGGGGGAGGACTGAACAGAATCAGGGACATGAAGTGGAGACAGGAAGGGTTCGAAAGCAAACCTGGCCAGTTCCATGGGTTTTCCTAGGAGAGAGACAGGGGGTGATCCCAGACCAGGGCCTTGGCTAGCTGCCCTCTCTACCTCTGTGCCAGGGTGCAGGCACCAGAGGGACGTGGAGAATGGGCAGGTTGAGGACCTGAGCCCAAGCAGTTGGCTTGGTGGGTGGAGGTCTCAGGGAGAAGGCTGAGGCCTGCCCCAGGCCAGGTCAGCTCGGGGGAGGGCACTGGGCCCTCCTCCTCACGCATACCTGTGGGCATGGATGAGGGCGCTGAAGCCCAGCCCGTCGCTCCAGCTGCAGGAGAAGTCGGTGATGTCGACGTTGGCGTAGCAGGCGGTCTTCCACTGGCACCAGAGCAGCAGAGCTTCCTTGGCAGACAGCAGGGCTGCACGGACCCCGAGCTCCTCCTGGAGGCACAGGACAGCGGGTCACCGTGCAGGGACAGAGTGGGAGGCAGGCTGGCATGGCTGTGACCCTGCCCCCCCCCCCCCACGAGGGCTGACTGTGCCTCCAAAGAAGCAGGGTATCTGAAAGCTGCACCTCGGAGCAGCTGGCTGCAAACTGCAACTGGTGACGACCACAGCAGCAGCTCCATTTCTCTAGCCCTTTTAATGGGCCTGGCACTGTGCTAGCCGACCCTGAGCCGCATGCACCGAGGCTGGCTTCATCAGACCCACCCCGGGCACTGCGGGCTGCCAGCCGGGCTTCGGGCCCATGCACACAGCTCTCCACCCCTCACAGCCCGGTGAGGTAGGCACCTCAGTGTTCACGTGCTAAGGCTGTCACGACAAGGTGCAGTAAGAGATATTAGGAAGCCGCCCAGGGTTCCCGGCGGATGGGGAGGGAGGGTTTCCCTGGACCCAAGAACATCGCCAGGGAGTCCAGCTCTGCTGCGTGGGCCTGCCTGTCTCCCACCTCAATGCCTCGCGCCGCTTCCCGAGGGCAGATTGGGCACCGAGTTTTCTGGAGAGGAAATGACCGTCTGTACTTGGTTTCAGTCCCCTCCCACCTGCATGCTCCTCTTATTGACGATGTCCTTTGTTTGCCATCACTAGTGGAAGGACTCATCCCAGATCAGGTCTGAAGCCCACGGATCTAGTTCTCACTTCAGCATATTACAATCTCTCTGCCATTCCGAGTGCTTTGCTGGGGTTGAAGAGCGAATATTAACTGTGGGGATGCCGAGGGTCTGCTGCGGGGGTCATGGCAGCTGGGAGGAATTGCGCAGTGGACGGGTCTGAGGTGCCAGAGGTGGTGCCAGAGCTGGGCTGCCTGACTGGGCCCTCGGGGTGGGGGGACACATACCCTGTCCAGGGAGATGTGGGAAATCTGGAAACGCAGGATGATGACCCAGATGAGCCCCAGGATGAAGGTCCGGTCTCCATCCACGATGTTCTCCGGCCCAATGAGGGGGATCGGCACCTGTGGGTACAGTTGGCCAGGCTCAGCTCGAAGCCCGTGCGTGGGGGAAGATCCAGAGTGATCGCTCATCCAGGGAGCTGCCACCCACTGGGAGGGTCCTGGGGTCTGCCCTGCCCCACAGGGCCTCCAGGGGAGAAGCAGGCAGGGTGCAAGGCCAGGCGAGCAAAGACTTTCTAATTGGTTGGGACTTTGGCCCCAACCTGGGGAACTGGGCTGGGCTGCTGGAGGGGTGTGCTCCCAACACGAGGGCTGTAGGTACACCTGGGGCAAGGTCATTGGTTCAGCTGTGGGGTTGAAAATGAGGGGTTATAACAGTCAATGTATGGGCTCAATAGACAGCAGCCATCTGCCTCCATCGTCCGTGGCACCTCGGAGTCTTCAGGGAGGGCTCGGGCCCTGGCCTACATGTGACTCTCATACAGCATTCCGATCCCTGTTGGAAATTCAGATTCCTAAACTCCACCAGTCACACTCTCTTGGCCAGGACTCAGGAACTTGCATTCGGACAAACCCCCCAGGTACTTCTCATTAAAGCTGAGAACCTGCTGCCCTAGGTCTCCTCACTCAGACGGGGAGGAGGAGTGAGTGGAGGGGAGAAAGGAGCAGAACAAACATCAGAGCTGAACGTGACCTGGACCCCTTCAGCCTCTGCCCTCTGCCCCCCGCCCCCCTGCCCTTGCATCACCAGGCCAAGGCTCCTGGGATTCTCGCATTTCCTCAGGACCCTAAGCACAGACCTTGGGGCCTTTGTACTGGCTGTCCCTGCTGTCTGAAAACTCGATTCCCCCAACAGCCACGTGGTTACCTCCCTTTCTTCCTTTACTCAAATGCAGCTTTCTCCATGTGGTACCCCCCCACCCCGGCCACCTTGTTTAAAATAAAGCCTGAGGACTATTCCTCCTGCCCAAACACACATGCCTGACCCCTTCACTCCACTTGGGTGGGGATCTTGGTTTTGTTCCCTGATGTCTGCCAAGCACCCTGCGGAGTGTCTGGCACACAGTGGGTGTTAGGCAGATGGGCACTGTGGGAGGGGTCCCACCCTGGGCACTCCCGATGGGTACACTTTGTTGTAGCCACCTGGTGTATAAGGGTGCACCCCGTGCTCTGCCCTCTTCTCCTGGCATACCCGAGGCCTCCGGCATTCCCCTCAGCTTAATCGTGTCTGATTGTTGGGTTGTTGGTCAGCTCATACCAGCTCTTGAGGGCCGATCTTCCTAACTTCATGCTTTGTAACGTCAGGCTGGTAGCTTGGCATCAGCCATGGTGTGGGTATCAGCCCCTCAAAATCAGCAAATGCTGCACACCAGGGCCTTGACCTCCCCCAGGAAGCTGCTGGTTAAATGTTGACCAGCACGCCACCAATCTGAGTTTAATTAAGCTGTCTCCTCTGAAATGGGCCCCTATGGTCAGATCTGGTCCCCAGGAGCTGGCATGGAGTGCCCGGCACATCTAATTCTCCAGAAACGAGTGCACCCCACGTTCTGCCACTTATTACCCATGATTTGGGGTTACTTCCTAGTTTTTGCTTGAGCACAGCTGCCTTGAATGGACAGTAGAGACGGGGCTGTCACGCTCACAGGCTGCGTTTCAGGGACATGACGTGTGCCGAAGCTGCAGGGTAGCTGCGGGGCCTGACCTGGGGCTTGCACCCTCCCAAGCTCCCCCAGGGGAGGTGGCTGGTCACAGACCACTGCTCCTGGGGCCGAGCAGGACCAGGCATTCTGTGCTGGCAACTTTCTGCTCTTCCGTGGGCTTGGGGGCCACAGTGCTCCTGCCCCTTGTGCTGGTTTCTTACCTCCTTGACCCCCTCTCAGCATGCCAGGCTCCCGGGGGCTGATTGTAACCTCCGATCCAGGACAAGAGTGACGGGCAGACACTCGGGCTCTGCCCAGCCGGCTCCAGTTCAGTGACCTTGCAGCCTCTCCGACAGCCACCTCTTGGCTTCGGGACCTGAGGCCAGAGGCACTCCTAACTCCTGCTTCTCAATAGGAATGGCCCAGCACAGCCCCCCCCAGCACTGGCCGTGAGTGAGAGTCCTGCTGTGTCCCTGGAGCACTCATCTCCCTTTGGTGAGTTTCGTTGGCCTTTGCATCTTTCAGGGTCCATCCTGTTTGCCGAGGCCCTGGCTGCCGTCCAGTGCGTCTTCCCCCAGGCAGACCCTGAACCTCTCCTCTCTGCTGCGCAGCTCGGTGTCTGGGCCCCCAGCCTGCCTACCACGGCCCCACCTACGGGCTTGGCCTGCCAGCTGGCCATGGGCCCTACTGGTGGACAGTGTCCTCATTTGTGAACAGAGAAGGCTGAGAGCACACCGAGTCTCTCAGCTTAGAACCCTGTGACCCTCCCATCGCAGTTGCGAGGTGGCTCGGTCCCTCCCGCTGGGGATGATGGTGGCTCCCGCCCTGGCTGGTTGGGTGCTGTCTGCTGCGAATGGTGTGCCAGGAAGGGCTTTGCTTCCTGGCCCTCTGTACGCCAGCTGCACCTTCTGGATTCAGGCTCCTGCGGCCAGCCCAGGAGAGACGGCCTAGGAGCCCAGTCTGTCCCCGCAGCCCGCCCAGCACCACGCCTAGGAGCCCCCTCCCCAGCTCTCACCTTGGCCCTGAGGAAGGCCAGAGCCCGGCTGCTGTTCTCCAGGGAGTGCACGCGCAGGCGGCCTCGGCTGGGGGGTGGCAGGGCCTCGCCTGAGATGAGCTCAAGCAGCCTCAGAAGGTGGGTGCCGTCGGCCAGCTCTGTGTACAGGTGCTGGATCTTGAGGCCCACCTGGGAGGGAACGGGGCAGGCATGGGGTCAGCCCAGCCTCACCTGTCTGCCCCACCCCCGGCCTCACAGCAGCTGCCTCAAGGAAGGAGCATTGACTGGTCTCAGTTGTGCTTTGGGGGGAGAGAGGCGCCTCAACCAGATGACCTCCTCACCAGCACCCCCACCAGCGGACAGTAGAGGCGGGCCTCGGGCACCCCGCCTGCACTGACCCGGCCACGCTGGAAGACGTTATTGATCCAGTTGGTGAAAGTCTTCTCCTGCATCCGCAGGTGCTGTGCCTGCAGCTTGCGAATGTGGCCCATCTCGTACGCAGAGTCCATGGCAGCCCTGGGCTCGGAGAGCCGCCCCGGGGCACTGTGGCTGGCCTGGTTCGGGTATCCTGTAGCTGCAAGGTGCAGCTAGAGATTGAGGGGCTAATGAGCCATCAGGACTGGAGCCCTCTGGGGCCACAGGGCCCTAAGCTGGATCTGCTGGGGGCGTGGAGGCTGGGGGAAGAGTGTGGGTGTGATAACCCCTCAGGGCGGGCTCACCTCTGCCAGGGGTCGGCTGCTCTCCCTGCCAGACTGCCCCACATTTGACGGGGGCGGGGCAGCTGCAGGCAGGAGCCTAGCCAGATAAGTTTCCGGTGCTCCTGTCTGGTGCCCTGCACTTGAGTGGCCCAGGGCCCCTTTTGCTCACCCTACTTTCCAGATTCTTCTTCCAGACCAGAGGTCCCCACCTGGGCCGACAGGGATGAAAGGGTGGTGGAAGGAAAATAGGAAACCACTCACCTTGGTGGCGTCTTGGCCTGGGGAGGAGGCCTGGCTGGCTGGTTGGCTGGAGACAGAGCACAGCAGGGACTGTGTGGGGAATGGGAAAGAGCCGTTGGGA
This sequence comes from Tonatia bakeri, assembly GCA_004024845.1. Taxonomy (NCBI): domain Eukaryota; kingdom Metazoa; phylum Chordata; class Mammalia; order Chiroptera; family Phyllostomidae; genus Tonatia; species Tonatia bakeri. Next base: position 642 of record PVIA01019041.1, on the reverse strand, counting down.
GAGGCCTGGGCTGTAGCTGGGGCCACGCCATGGCCCTCCTCCCAAGCCCGCAGGACAGTGGGGACAGCACACAGCCAGCATTGTCCTCCCACCTGCTCCTGGCGTGGCCCCGACGACAGGGGGCGGCTCAAGAATGCTCCAGACCGTTGGCCCTGGATCCCCTCCTTTATCATGCCCCAAATGTCAGGTGGGGCCCTGGCTCCCAAGACACGGAGACCCAGGGTGGCCTCCAGTTGGCCTGGGTTGGGAGCCCCGTGGAGGAGCGCCGGCCTGGGTAGAGCAAAGGGGGGCAGAACCTCTGGTCAGAAGCTTCTGTATCCACTTCCCAGTTGGGGGCTGCCTTTTTGCACCCCACAGGGCCTCTTTGGGAGCACCCATAGGGGAAGGGTGAGAGGGGATACACTGGCCGGAGCCCCCTCCTGCCGAGTCATCAGACCCTGGGCTCGGCTTTCCAGCCCCGACAGGACAGGATGGCTCCCCGCTGAACCCCGAGCACTGACTGGCAATGCTCCCTCAGGCCTGGGCTACTTTCTGAAAGGGCCCCCGCCCCGGAAGGGGTAACCTGGACCCGCAAAGGCTGTGGAGACAACAGCGGCCCCTCCAAAGCCAGAGCGTTCACTGTTTGGGCCGCGGCTCCTGAGC
>PVIA01019040.1:0-11423 GCA_004024845.1 Tonatia bakeri | reverse complement strand
GCGCCGCACTGGACGCACGATTAACGCGCCGATCCGGCCTCGAAAGCGGCATTTTTGCGGCAGAGCGCCTTCTCCGTCCCAGGTTCTGGGGGTTTCCCGCGCGCAGGACAGTGTCGCCCCGGGAGCCTGGGGAGTGCCCTCACCGGGGCTGGGCGGCGTGCTCTGCCCGGGTTTATGGTTTCAGGTGCCGCCACTGCACCGAGGAGCAGCATCGGGGACGGGAAGGAAGGCACGGGAGTCTCGACTCGGCCTGGTTCTCACTGGCTCTGTGACCACAAGGCCCTGGACGCGGGGCGGCCGCCTCTGCTGCGGACAGGCCGCTGTGGAGACCCTGGCTGTGATGGGACTGTAAGGGCAGCCACAGCGCCGTCCCTCAGCCACGTGAGGACAAAAACGCCTGGTCCTCTCACGTGGGTTTCTGAAATTCCTTTGGCCTCAGTGAGTGACAAAATCAGTTCTCCCGAAAGAAGAGGCAGCTGGCCCTGGAAAGACCCCGGCTCTCTCTCAGTGGCGTGGCGGGGGTGGGGAGGCCAGCACGGAGGAGTGGCCAGGCCCCCGCTGCCCCCGAGGTCGCAGGCAGGGGTGGGGCGGCCTGCAGGGTCCCAGCACGGCCCGGGGACTGGCACCCCTGCCCTATTCTCTAACACGGGCACAGCGGTGACGCTGTGAGGTTGCACCTCCCGCGGGAGGTGACGTGGACCCGTCAGGAGCCCAACTTAGCCCAGCCACCAGCCAGTGTGCGAAGGACTCACGGACAAGCACACACGTGCTTTGTGTCCTTTCAGTTCGGTCACCGTGACGCTGGGGGCCGGGGAAGCTTAGGCCCGCCACTGGGTTCGAGATGGGACTGATGACATGGTTCCCTGGCAGCTGTGTGCCACCATTGCCTGAAGTCTCAGTGGCTTTGCGGTTGCCTTGGTGACTGGGCACGGCCGTCAAAGGTGGTGCCTGGACCTGACTCCGCATTAACTCAGGACGGGTGCGTGGCCCTGCGTCCGCCCCTCCCAGTCAGGGCTCACGGGGCCTCGTCCGCACCTTTGCTGCAAGGTCGCTGTGGAGCCATCCGTGGGGCAGCCATGGTGCCGAGTCCCTCCAAAGGGCTTTCGTGCTTCTGAAACGTCCCTGGAGACCGCCAGTTGCCGTGACTCGTCTGTCCAGCGAGGACACTGAGGCACGAGGGCACTGCCTGATACTCACGGACATCTACCCGAGTCCACTAAAACGCGTGGATGACTCTCGACAGCACACGGTTTCCTCCGAGTAGGCTTTTAAAAGAAGTAAACGTTTATCACTTATTCAGAGATACGAAAGATTAAAATGATCATATAGAAATGATGCATTTTTGTTACTCTCCCTCACACGACCGGCAGCTATTATTAATGTAAGTGGCGATGAAGGGAACTTCACAAAGTCTGAAACGTGTAAATGTTGTTTAACAAGGTAATGAAGTCTCTGATGCATGAGGAAAATTTACTTATGAGGACACGGATGTCGTAACGGATCTTACAGGACATTCTGGTCAGATTTCTTCCCCGCGAGGCTTCTTTTCATTTTTTGGTGTTCTGATTTCTCCGAGGCTGTGATGCTGGCCGTAAACTGAGTGACACCAGAAAGTCACACCTTTGTGTGTCTTCCCGCCCCGAGGTTCCGGTCTGTTCGCTGGTCTGGGAGGGGAAGGCACTGAGACAGCTCCAGGGGCCACCAGCATATCAAGGTCAGCTTTCCCTGTGACTTGGCTTCAGCCACTCACATCAGGCAAATTATTTTTTTATCTGTATTTTCTCAAAGAATTGTTTAATCCTTGAGTCCTTCAGGGTTTTGGAAGCCAAGATTCTTTACTACCTTGTAACCTGAGGTGGCATATTTTAACTAAAGGAAAGGACACAGAACAAAAATACCTAAGATTCGACATCTACATACCCGTCTCCGTATCTGCAGGTGGATTCCTGTCTCAGCACCACAGGTTCCTGTGGGCCTGTTAGCTGACTGAGGCTCGGAAGGCAGACCCGTGGTGCACATGCACCTCGAACCCTGAGCGTTGTGGCTGGACCCACTGAGCGGCAAGTCCCGTTGAGCTGAGGGCTTAGTGCCGGGGGTGGGTTTAGCAAATACAGAACAGGATGCCCGGTTCATCTTGAATTTCTGATAAACAATGCATACTTTTTGGGTGTAACTATGTCCCCCCAAATATTGAGGAAACACTTAGAATTGGAAAAAATTGCTCTTGACCTAAAATTCAAATTTATCTGAGTATTCTGTGTGTTTTCTGGCACCTGTAGTCTCCGAGAGGGAATGAGGCGGGTTTGGAAGCACTGGGAAGTTAGGTCCTTTGCCTGCACAGATAACAAACATCAGAGATCCTCCCCCCTCCTTCACTCCCCCTCACTCTCTGTCTCTCTCCAGCCCTCTCCCTCTCCCTCCCTCCCTCCCTCCCTCCTCTGTTCCTGGAACTTCCAAAGGCCTCCAATGTCAGACCCAGTGACCCATCAATTCCTTCTCCACTTGGTTTATTATGGAATGGAGACGGTCTCTTGGATTTCTGCATGCTAGATCCTGAAGCAAGTGCGGTAGGTCCCAGGAGGATTTACATGGGTTTGACTACTATTCCTACGGACATAAACATAGGAAAAAATATTCTTTCCTTCTCTTCTGTTTTCCTGTCTCTCTGTCCCTCCTCACAAAGCTGTTAGACAAAACTGAGACAGTGCAAGTGAAAATGACACTTCATGGATATTCTGAAGATATTTAGTTATATTTTAGTGGAAAAGCTAGATTCTAGGTGCCTGCTCTGTGTGTTCAGGCTGCAGGGAGGGGGATGGGATACAGAAACCCAGGCAGGGGAAGTGGCACTAAGCCTCTGGTGGTGGGGTGGAGAGTCCACTCTCACTCCCCTCCCCTGCCCACCGCATCACCTTGAGCACCTGGCTCCAGGTGATAGTAGGTAGTGCAGGCAAAGGAGATTTTAACCAGTGAGAGTCGGAAGATGCGTCTCTGTGCCTCCCCAACAGATTGTTTCTTGACAGCATTTGTAGGAAGGGATGCAGTGGCTGAACCATAGGTAAGATGGAGACTCTTAAAATGGGCTTAAATGCTAAATTTTCACAGTGGAAAATAACATAAATGACAATGAGAAACAATAAAAGATCACCGTCCACGCACTCGGATTGATGAAGCGAACTGCCCAGTTGGCATCTGAGGCACCTCGTTGCCACCACATCATTTATTCCCACTCCCAGATCCTCCACTCTGCTGTGTCCCTGACATCCCCCTGCCATGGGCCACCTGTACCCTTGTACCTATTTTCACTTGCTAGGTCACATCACATCTTTAAATTTTCACTGAGTTCAGACATATGAAAATATTTCAAGGAGAAAAAAACCCTTTTCAATAACTTCAGTTAAAAAAGAAAACACCACCACTCAAAGCTAACTTTCTAGCTCTGTGTAAGATAGTGTGCTGGGCAGCTGGGCTTCAGGGGACTTAGAAGATCTTTCAGAAAGTAGTCAAAGTGCAAAGAAAGAAAATAGCCAGAAAGACGGATGCTTTTCCTCCCTGCGACCCCAGAGGTTCAGGTTACTGCCAAAATCACAGCCTTGTCTGGACCTGGTGATTCCATCAGCCCCACAGACCCTCACCTGAGCCAGTGCCAAAATAAAGACGTGTCCACTCTCTGTGAAATGGGGCAAATCGCTTCTCCTGTACTGATGTAGGAAAGGAAATAACATTTTTAAAAATGTAGTAAGGGAGGCAGTTGCATTCTGGGGCAGAACACAAAACTTTAAGTTTAATTAAAAGGTCAGAGAGGAGGAAAGACACAGCTCAAAAGGCCCACTTACAGAGCACCAGCGGGTAAGGCACAAACGCCACCTGTTCATCCCGGGCTCTGATTCAGGGAACAGAAGACACAACGACTGAATTCATGTGGATGGTGCAGCGGTTCAGCCAGAGGCCCAAGCGAAAGGCCCAAGCACAGAAGCATACAAACCTGAAATTCCTGTAGCAGGTGTTTCTTCCCAGGACCCATCAAAGAGCTTATGCAACAAGCTGTCGGAAGCAGCACTCAAAGCCATTTAAATAGCAATTCAATTAGGAAGGAAACCACCTAAGATCCTCAGAGCAGCAGGAAGCGAGAGCGTGCCCGGCAATGCTCTCGGCCCCTGGCACCTTGGGCGTGCGTCCCCGTCCGGCCGGCTTGCTCAGCCCGGCGTCTCTGTGGGCCGGGCCTGGTCCATTCCTGCTTTCAGCCTGGGGGCTCTCTCGTCTCGAGGTCACAAGTAGTGACTGTCTATTCTACAACGACCCCCCAGAGCAGGTTGTGAATTAGCCCGTGGCAGCATTTTGGAGCAATTTTCGTGAACTTAAGGACAGTGGAGGGCTCTGTTAGGAGTAACTCCAGTGAGTGCACAGCAGGAATGCGGGCCCGGTCCACCCTCGTCTCCCTCCATGGTCTCTCTGCCCAGTCGGAAGTGGGCAGTGCCCAAGACTGCATCGTGGGGTCACCTGTGCAGTGTCCACAGCACCTTTCTTCAGACGCGGAGACGGCGTGTTCCAGGGACTGCCTGGGCCAGAGACAGGGTCGGGTGTCGGAGGGGGAGGTCAGGGGCAGCAGCAGGAGACGGGCATCGCTGGGAAGGAAAGGCTTGTCCCTGGGAGGGGACAGGAAAGGGACGCGACCACAGCTTCTGAGGCTGTAGATTTACAAACACCTATGACAGAGACTATGCCAGCTGCGTGGATTCGCGAGAGAGAATCTTCGTAGACAGCGGGAGGTGAGAGGGCAGATCTGCACGTAGAAGCGAGAGCAGGAGTGCCGCAGGAAAGCACGGCATGGATAGCCCCCCCCCGCCCCCCCGTGGCGTGACAATCAGCCAGCATGTGAAGTGCAGTGAAGCACCTGGGCTTCTAGGCTGGGGCCCGAGGAACTGCAGAGCAGAGGAAGCGGAAACTCTGGGAACCCAGAGGAAGGCACATCTCGGTGTCTTCGCTGAGACGCACAGAACAAGGCCGAGGTGACCCACAGACTGGGGCGCTCCCGGGTCAGAAGCAGCTGTGGTTAGGGACAAAGTTCCTGCAGTGAGTGTCCCTTGGGAGAATTTCATGCGAGACGAGGGCAAGGGAGACCACTGCCTGAGGTAAGGCTCCAGAAAGTTCTCTGCCACCCCTGAAGGACAATGGAGGCGCTGTTGGCTGGGCACGCCGTTCGGGGGAGGCTTTGGGTTTCGGAAAGAGGGAGCACAAAGGAGGCCCCCCTACAGTGCACTGACCGGCGTCAGCGCAGACCTGAGGGCAGGACTCAAGGTCCAGGAGAGCCCTTAGAAAGGGCAGCAGGCCCTGAACCTCCCCGAACGAACAACCTCGGAAGCCAAAGACACCCACTGCTGAGAGCGGGAGCCAACACGAGGAGGCCTCGGGCACGTCAGTTCCCTCCGGATGAAGTTAAGTTTCTGGAAACTGTTTGATGGGCACCTTTAAGTTCATTTCAGACGCTCGATGAAGGAAAAAAATGTGTGTGTTATAAGGGATCAAGAAAATATAAAGGAAGTGTAAATAAGCAAACAAATACATGTCAACATAAAAAAGAATCCATTTAGAATGATCACTAAAGTGAGAAAGACATTGAAGAACCGAAAAAACGTGGAGAATAAAGTTACAGTTTCCAAGATGTACCAAGACAAATTCCAGAAAAAGTGAGAAAAATTGAATGAACGGAATGGCTTGAAAATAAAGAAAAAGAGAGAGAGAGAACAGTTTTGTTCTTATTTTTGAATCAGAGAAACGCAGGAGTCCGCAGATGTGGCCGCCCCTGCAGCTGGGCAGGGGAAGAGCGTGCCCCGCAGTCGTGGGAGGAAGACCTGCCGCAGTGCAGACAGCAGGTGCCCCACACAAGTGTTAGGTTTAACGTGGGTCCGGCCGAACCCCACCAGGGTTTTCATGGAACTGGGGACGAGGACCCTCAAACGTCCACGGCCACCAACCTGTCTTTCCTTGCTTCTGAAAACCGGGCACAGCTGACATGCGGTGGCCAGAGGGTGGCCCTGGCTTCCTGTCTCCTCGGAGCCTCAGTCCTGTCCGGGAGGTGGCAGTGGACGCCGGTCACCTCGCAGTGGACAGCGGCCCAGTCTGTGCCGTCTCTTCGCTCACTCGGATGACGCCACGAGCTCCCGAGGGGGGGCGCCGGCGTTCGGGTACCAGCACGACCCAGCGTCCTCTCCTTGCCTCAGTCCTTCGTAGGAGTCGGGATCGTCCTTTGTCGAAAGCACCTTCCACCCCCCGGACGTGAAGTGACCGTCGCCTTCCCCTTCGGGTGTAGGTTTATGACGCAGACAATAATGCAGTACTGACGAAAGGTTTCATTTTTTACTGCTTTGACAACTTGAAATCACTGTGATGGCTGTGTCCTCCAATCTTCCATTGTTCCCATTTAAACAGACGAGGGTGTGACAAGACACCGTTTCTGCACGGGAATCCTATGTGTCCACAGCGGGAGCCGCGGCCCCCCAGCTGTTCCAAAGAGTCGCCCCGCATGTGTGCCAGTGTCTTTATCACTATCAGTTTTCTTGTTTCTGTTTGAACACAGGGAACTTAAACTGTTCTGATGACAGTTCCAAGTTCTCCTACGAAGTAGTGACTGTCCTCGACTTTGTATTTTAAGGAAACATAACAGACTCATCGCAACCTTTTGTCATTCTGAGGTTGTTCCCCTGCTGCCCGTGAAACTGAGCCTACCTATCGTAAAATATTCAGTTTGGCGCTGAATATTTATGGAGCCCACACAGCCCATATTTATGACGAGCGTGACTCACTCAGATCAAAGGGAAGCTCCGCGGGGATCGGTAACAGAGCGAAGACCACGTCCGTCGGTGTTTGAAGTTCAGCTCTCCACCCAGCACCTCAGAACGCCGAACGTCTCTCGGCAAATACCACGTGTTCTGACCCGACCCCGCAGGTAACGCCGTCAGCCTGAAGCCCGTGCACGCGGTGGGGGGCGGGCACGCTCCACAGGACCCACGCCGTCTTCCAAGGTCCAGAAGGCCAGGTCCCTGCTTTCCCGGAGCAGGGTCCGATTTTTAAAACAAACGCTCAGAAAGTATTAAGACTGAGCTAGTTCTGTGCTGGGCTCGCTCCCCTCAAGGCCGTGTCCAGGGTCGGCATGGGGCAGCTCGAAAGAGGTCAAGGTGAGAACGTTGAACTGGGACAGGTAACAAAGCATTTCTCAGTGAGCTCAGCCCGGCCTGACCCCTCTCCTTAGGCAAGCTCTCAAAGCTGTGCCGTCCGCGATGACTGCGGAGGGTTTACACGGGACTGACCTGCAGAGCCGCGGGCACCGACTTGAGCGTTCCAGAGACTGTCACACTCTCCCCGTGTGGGCTTGGGTTGATCGGAGATGCCGCTTTGCACAGAGTAGTTAAATCTCCTACATGGTAAGTTCAGCGACTTTCCGATGGAATGGCCTCAATATCAGGGCTCTGTAGTTAAAATTTATGAGAAGGATTATTTTCAAAAAGAAACCCTTTTGCTGATGACAGCCCGGGGGATTTTGGAGGGAGAAGTGATAAATTAGTTACGATGCACTGAATTTGTGAGACTCTTCGGTTCCACGGACGTTTGAACACGGCCTTGTTCTCAGGCAAAACCGTGCTTTCTGTTGTCTGTGGATCGTAGTGGGCCCGGGCCACGCGCCCCCACGGAGGAGAGCGTCACGTGAGCCACACACGTGTAACCACTGTTTGTTCGGACACTCAACACTGGCGTGCAGCCTCCTAAAGAGATTTCTCCCATCCTCGAGTCCAGGGCTGACTCGCGCTTTCCGTGGAGTCCCGTGACGTCTGCCACGTGCACATCCTTTCTTCTCGCTCTTCGGTGCTTTGTTCTGGGCTCGCAGCCCGACGGCCTGAGTGGGTCGCAGGGTCGGCTGGCGGCCGGCGTGTCCGGTCTCAGCCTGGAGCGCGCGCTCCCACTCGGGCTTTCCTGGCATCGTCGGGCGAGCTCCTCTGGGAGTTTCGGTCAGGAATCCCGTGTGTGCTCCTCGACGCCCCTGCTCTCCCCTCTCGTGGGCACGGCACACTCTCTCGCTCCTTTTTCCCCCAAATCCCACATTACTTCTCTTTTTCTCTTAGTATTCCTTCCATTGCTTTTTTCTCATGCTCTGTCACCCCCTTTTGAGGTATTAAGTATTTTAGATATTAGATTTTTGATGTTAGAAAGATCCTGACTTCTACTCCTTGGTGACTCATTTTCATTTAATTTTTTTCTCTTTTTAATTCTTTCTCTTTTTTTTGACTTACTCTTTATTATTTCCTCTCTCCTTGCAGGTCTACACTGTTGAATCTTCCTTTATCCTGATTTTTGTTGTTGCTGTCATTGCTGCTGCCCACCCTCCCCCCCACGGTGAGCTGGCCGACAGCCACGCACAGGTCTCTCAGAAGTGGGGCGACCCCCACGTGCTCCTGGGCTGTCGGTGCCGCACAGCCGGTCGGTAACGCTCTGTCACTCCTTCGCACCTGTGGGAAGAAGGCCCAGCCACAACCCCATCTAAACGCTCGCCCGGCCGCCCTACACGGCGTTCTTTTCGTGAGCCTGTTGAGAAATTAGATAAATGTTTAGAAAATCGTATTTAAAAGAAAAAAATGGCTTGGGATGGAATTGCTGTTCCAGCCTCTGGTTTTCCTTTCAGAGACAGCTTCTGGAAAGGAGTTCGGCATTTATTTTAAGGAGGAGTTACACCAAAAAGAAAATAAGGCTCTCGGACCAAAAATAGAAAATCCGAATGATTATCTTAGCAAATTAACTTGAAGAGCAAAACCAAACAGTTGTGGTTTTGGAAACCTAAATAATCAGTGTCCGTTTAAAATCCTCCACACTTCCTGGAGGTAGTGATATAAATTAAAACAATATTATATGATAGCTCATAATTATTCAAAAAGTTTATAAAGTGCTCAGAAACATCTTATTCATGTACATATTTGTTTTAGCTATTGCTTACTTCTTACTGGGTTTTAAGCGTACCTGCAAGAAGCTCTTGTAGGAAATGTTTACCTCCAGTTTGAATGGGTTTTCGCCGTAAATCAGACTGGCTTTGCTGCGAGGCATTACCGTAAGCTAATTCCAGCAGATTCCGGATCACTCGTGATGAAATGCTTTCCCTCAGAAGACCAATAGCCGCCACAGTGCCCTTTTAAATCACTGCACATTTTCCCTTCCCAAGTCTTGGAGGAAACATTTTACCTTATGTAATTTATGAAGTAACCAGAACATGAAAAGTGTGGAAAAATTGCCTGCTTTCCAACACAGCAGTTTATGGGTCGAGATAAGAATTGAATTTCAAACTTCATTCAACTTTTAAACTTAGATGGTTAATCAAACTGTTCCAGCGGCATCTCTTACTCTGTCGGGTGTATGCTGTGAATTTTCGTTAACCGCGGCTGCGTGATAAACCCTGCAAGGCTTATCTCTCCGAATTAACGCTGGTGCGGGGAGCTCCCGGACCCTCTGCGCAGGAACTGCACCGAAGGGCGTATTTCGGGTTTGCTCGGTTAGTTCCATAAAAGGGAACTTTTCCGGAGATTATTAAGACCATATGTCACAAGATGCTGCTTTTAAGCAGTTTAATAGATTATGTGATGCCTAGGTCTAAATCACTTTGATTTTAATTATTTTAACTTGATAAATATGTCCTGGTTTAGTATTTCCTATGAAAATGAGATACTGATTAATTTATATTCACATGCTCTCTTATAGTTAAAATGCTTTAAAACAAGCAAAATGGAATATTTCTCTTAACACGGCTCAATTTGTCTCACCCTTTCTTTGAGAATCAACTGTATCCAGAGTAATTTCCTGTCGTCTACCAAACAGAATCGTCTGCTCAGGCTTATTTGGGAATTACCGAAAGTTGCGGATGGAATCAAATTAAAAAAAAAGAAGATTAAAAGATTAAACTGGGGAAGGTTCTGGAAGGAGGGTGGCTGAAGGTCGCCCGGAGCAGCGGGGCTGCGTGGTGGCAGCGTGACTGGGTGACGACTCACGGGCAGGAGGCTGGGGAGCTGACAGACACTCCCGCGGACGCCGAGTCCAGACCGCCACCGAGTCCAGACCGCCGCTGGAAGGTACGATCACGGTGACAATAGATTGAGCCCCTCGTCGTGAGCTGTGCCCGAGGCGCCACCACACGGCCACCTGTTTCCCCTCCAGTTCCAGCGTCTCCGATGTTACCGGAGACGGACACGCTTCCCGGGAGGAGAGGGGACCTGGGGTCGGGACTGCCCCGAGGCAAACACAGGGGTCTGACGCACTCCCCTCACGAGTGCCGTCCCACAGGCAGTGACCTTGGCTGTGACAGTGACCCTGCCACGCTGGGCACTTGATGGGGGAGCCGCCATTGTTGACAAGGAGAAAGCCAACAGGCGGCAAGACACAGGTGCAGCCGCCCTCGCACCCTCCGTGGGCGGCAACCAGCCCGCCGGTCATCGTGTCCACTGCCCCTGGCCCCGAAGTGGGCAGAGAGTGGACATGCGCATTTTCACCGACTCGTGAAATTCTCGCGACACTGAGTGCCCACTACGTCGAGTATTTAGGGAGAGAAATCCCTTACATCTCATTTGCACTTTGCTCGTTATTTATGCTGAAAACGTAAGCTGTTCCCGGGACACATTTTTAGCACTCCTAGGACACTTCCCACCGACACGGCGAGCGTGCGAACGTCTGCATGCTTGTCGTTAGTTAAGGACGAGAACGAGTCACGGCCCAGCGATTCAGCCTGTCTCTGAGTGCTCCCCACATTCCCGTCTTCTGTCGCCAAACCTTCGTGAGAGTAGTTCGGGTTCATAGCTGAATTTTTAACCGTCGACTTACTTTGAGAATGTATCTCAGTGCCCTCTCCTCGTCCGACATTTTCCAGCTTGCTCAGCACTGCGGGGGTCGCACTCGGGTCGCTGACCTGGGCAGCGGCGACGGGCCCGGTCTGGGCCGAGGACTCCCCCTTTCCTCTGGATGAACGAACGACCACCCGGGTCTCATGCCCAGGTCCCGCGCCTGGGAAGGCTCCGGGGTGCGACTCCGCTCCCCTCCACCCCGTGTGGGGGCGGCGGCAGTTGTAGCGACTCTGTCGGTGTTTCCGCGTGCACTGTTTTCCTACGAGGCTGGCCATCAACCCCCACGATCGAGTCCCCCAGGAACCAGCTCAGTCTGCTCTGCTTCGCGGACTCAGTCACCTGCTACAGCCGTGTCGACAGGCCTCTCTCAGCGTGTTTGCACAAGGAGGGCAAACCCGGCACTTCTGGTGGGCGGGGGGAGAGGGACAGGCCGGGCCCGCCCAGGGTGAGTGCGGAGTGGGGGGGCGCTGTGAGGGGGCGGCCGGCGCTGCCTGCTCAGCTCCCGCCCCCAGGACTCCGCAGGGACGCGGGCTCAGGTGGCCAGACCTTCCT
>PVIA01019039.1:0-11411 GCA_004024845.1 Tonatia bakeri | reverse complement strand
AGAAACATCAGTCAGCTGCCTGTCATATGTGTCCCGACAGAGGATCAAACCCGCGACCTTTCAGTTTACAGCACGATGTTCCAACCAACTGAGCAACACCGGTCAGGGCTGTGTAATGTATCATCTCTCATAACTGTGTCATAGACCATGTTAGAGAGCAGGACACTTCTAAGAACCACAAGAATAACTTCCATATTGGGTGTTAACATTACAGAATTATAAAACTAAAAATGACACGATTGCTTTGGGGGCAATCACATCTAAAGCATCGTTTTCATGCGAAGAAAGTTAAGCCTGAGCAGTAAACTGATTTTCTGCACGTGGTTCCTTTATGAGGTTTTTCAGCCTCTACCACATGCCAAACAACATTCCCTGAGTGCTGGAGACACAGCGACAGGGAAGCACCTCAGACAGCCTCTGCACTGTTGTGGCTTACATTTTATTTCAAAGAAGAAGCAAAATTGAACCCATTTTTCTTCTTGCTCACTCTCCCCCACCCTCTCTGTTTCTTTCTTCTTTTTTTAATACCATAATAATCCTTTAAATACAGACACACACACACACACACACACACACACACACACACAAACATGTATTCCAAAACTGATAAGGAACCATTTATATTTAAATAAAAGCTCAATTAGGCCCTGGCAGGGTAGCTCACTTGTTTAGAGCATCATCCCGATATGCCAAGGTTGTGGGTTTGATCCCCGGTCAGGGCGCATGCAAGAATTAACAAATGAGTGCATCAATGTGTAGAACAAGAAATTGATCTCTCTCTCTCTCTCTCTTCTCCCCTTCCTCTCTCTCTCTGAAAGTCAATAAGCAAAAAAAAAAAAATTAAACTTATAGATAAAAGCTAAATAATCTCCAAGTCCTATGTTTACTACTCAGGTTTCCCCAGCCCTCCAAGTCACCCGTTTCCCTCCCGTAACTCTCACTTCACCGTAAGTCAAGAACTCGATCTACACCAGAAAGTTAGTGTCAGAATCCACCCAACTGTGAAATGTTGTCCCTGTGAAGGAGCAAAGAGAAATATTTGGGCAGAGCAAATAGGTGCCAGGGATGCGGAAGAGCATGCCACCGTAACATATGAAAACTTGGAAAATCCCCGAAAACGTGGGAAGAGGAGAAAGGATGAACTCGACGGATAGCGAAGACGAAGAAACAATTGACAAGCAATTCTGGAAATGACATGAGAAGACATCGCTCGAGAATGTGACTACATTCATGGTGGGAATAAATGAATGCTATATCGGGAGGGAAAAAAAGAATTTAGATCCAATCAGGAGCTGTCGCTCTTCCGCAGACGACAGGCGAGTCTGCGGCTCGCTAGGGGCCAGCGGAGCGCAGGGAAGGCCGTTCTGCGTGAGACAGCGAGTTCGGACCCCACTCTGCACGTATCCTTCCGCGAGAACCTGGGTCCCCACAGAGCAACCTCCACGAGGTGAAACAGAGGAAGAAAAGAGTTTGATCTTCCGATGTCCTGCTTCCTGGCAGAATACAGTTGTCTAAAGAAGAAAAAGGGGAGACTGTCCCATCGAACATCGCGGAGTAATGCAAGTCGTATTAGCACACATTTCCTTATCAGGGACATACTCGAAATTTGTGTCTCGTTGGCAAAACTGAAAACCACAGCAGAAATATCAATTCCCATAAAAGTGAACATGGCACCCTGGCTGGTGTGGCTCAGTGACTGAGTGCCAGCCTGCAAACCAAAGGGCTGCGGGTTTGATTCCCAGTCAGGGCACATGCCTGGGTTGCTGGCCAGGTCCCCAGTAGGGGGCATGTGAGAGGCAACCACACATTGATGTCTCTCTCCCTCTCTTTCTCCGCCTCCCTTTCTCTCTAAAATCAATAAGCACATCTTTGGGTGAAGATTTTTTTAAAACTTCCCCCCTACAGGGAGGCTGCATGGTTCTTTCTGGGCCCCCTGACCATCCCCCAGCCCCGCACAAGCCCCATGTCCCCAGCCCTTCCTCTATGTGGTCCACACCTTCCCTAGACCTGCAGCCGCAGCAGCTGAGTTAGGAGCTTTGGTTTTTACCACGCTGAACCCCTGCTCCCTGGACTGCATCACAAGGTGTCTCGCCATCAGATGGCCAAGAAAAAGGCTGAGTTTATCCCTGAGTCCCCCGTGTCCCTAAAGGCCTGTGCTGGTCCCCGTGGACTGAGACAGCGAGGACTGGAGTCCAGAAATGAGGGCAGAAAGGAAGACAGGCACCCTGTGTGGACCCAGAGACCTCAGCAAGTCTGACAGCCCGCAGGTGTTTACAAAACTGGAGCTCTCCTTTTCACGATCACCCACAATGTGGATTTATGTCGTTTATCCCGCCAGCTCCGAAGGAGGCGGAGGGGCAACGGGACTAATGAAGGGACTCGGGTAACCTCGGTCCACCAGGGCCGGGCCGCTCAGAGCCTCAGGCATCTTATTTGTGAGACAGCTTCTGACTCGGACCTGAAATTTGTCAGCTGTGTAGCTCAGCCAGGTTTTTAAAATACAAGGCTTAGAGCAAATTAGCTCTGTGACATCCTAGGTGCGTTTGGTGAGCCACAGCCGAGATCTGACAACAATAGCGTTATCTTTTCTCTTCAGGGATGTCTCCAACGCACAGCCAGCCTCGAGGCAGCCAAAAACCCTGCAAAAACAGCCGTCCGCCATTTAAAAAATAATTGCAGATGAATCTTAGCAGGAGATTTTTCTCCTGTCAAGATGTCCAGGATTCGGCTTAAAAAAAAAAAAAAGGGCAATTCTTCCTTCAGTTGCTGCATGTATTACTGAAACAAGTTTTATGAGATGTTTCTTTTTTAGCTATGAAGATTTGTCCGGAGCTCTTGTTTTAATTTTGCTGGGTGTAGACTCCTAGGGTTTGAGAGCAGGAAGTCACCTCAAGGCCATGGTCAGGGCATTTGTTCGTTCATGCATGCATGCATCCATGCATTCATTCATTCATTCGCTCAGTGGGCGTCCGCCGTTTCCCCGACCCATAATTCCTCCAGATAATAGCAAAGGAAACCAAGGTGGAGGCTCCAAGCCAGGGACACAGCCCACTGGTGGGTTGGGTGGGAGGCAGGCCGGTCTCTTCTGCGAACATGCTCCCTGCGCTCTCAGCGCACACACCCCTCGGCCCTTCCTGTGCTGGTGACCTCTGACCCCAGCCCTCCACAGCAAACCCTGGGGCTCCCCGGGACACACTGAGCTTCGTGCTGGGGAAAGGCAGGTCCGGGGCCACGCCTGAGCAGACGGGAGTTTCCCCAAACAAGGCTGCGAGAGGCAAAGGAGGTAAGAGCAGAGATGACAGGATCTGTCCGCTTCCAGATCTTTCTACAAGGCATCGGGGCTCCCCGCGAGGGCGCCTTGTGAGGGGCACGCTGGCTCCTCCGCGTCGGCTTCCCGTGGACTCTGCTGTTGCTGTTGCGGGGTGGGGGGAGGTGGGGCGGACGTGTCCACCCACGGCCCCGAGACCCTCTGCGGCCCTCTGGGTGGAGGACGCATTACCACACTGCGCGCCCACCACACACGTCCCTGCACACAGTGGGGCTACGGAACACTCTCGGTGCAGAGAGGGGGCCTGGCATGGACGCAGCCCCGTCGCGGAGCTGTGATGGACCCTTTCCCAGTATCAACAGGGCTCCTGGAGGAAGCCTCAAGGGGGCCGCAGGGAGCGGGGTGCACGGGGGCCCCCATTTCTGCCTCCGCCCTTGTGGGATCCAGTGCAGATTAGTCTTGAATTCTCAGAGCCCGGCTCAGGGAAGGAAATGCACGTTTCTTGCATTGCACCTACCATGTGCCAGGCTTGTCTTTGCAAGTTCCTATCCTCTACCCTTCTGGGCCAACATTGTGACGGAAAAAAGGTGTCAAGGGTAGGCTGGGCCAGGGTCAGGGTCCCTCATAGGGCTGCGCCAGCTAGCTCAGCGGGTTGCAGAAAAGGCGACAGAACGTCTCAGCCCAAGCTCCAGGAATACAGGGTCCGGAACAAATAATGCCCCTCTTCATCACAAACTTTTATTACAAAATCCGAAGCATGTGATTCTCTAACACAAACATATCAGATTCAAGCACACCATATGAGATTTTAGGTGAAATGCTCGAATTAAAACCATACATTATCACACCCACATTATTACCCTACCAACCATGCTCAGGTTGGCATTTTTTCTGCCAAACCCTGTACATATGACATGTGAACACACCTGTCCCCAGAGTCCTCCTAAATATGAAGAGGGCAGGTAAAAGTGTCACCCCCTGTGCACTTATTGTTTGTCAAAGCACAGGTTTGCCAGGGCAGCCGTCACTGCTTTGGGGAGGTGGCACAGTCCTGGGAGAGAACTCAGAAGGGACCGTGCAGGTCGGTCAGTCAGAGACACAGCTACCGGGTGGAGCTGGGGATGGGGCAGGAACCAAGTAGAGAGAGGGGGCCTAGGGATCAGAACCCTCCTGGTCTCCTAGAGAAAAGCCCTGCCCAGGGAAGAAAGGCTTCCACTTAGTAATTGGAATGCTCAAAGATGTGGCATGGAGCCCGGGCCCGGTGGCTCAGTGGGCTGAAGTATCATCTGTACTCCACAAGGTTGCAGGTTTGAATCCCAGTCAGAGTATATGCCTGGGTTGGGGATCTGATTCCCGGTCCAGGTGCATACCAGAGGCAACTGATGTTTGTTTGTTTGTTTTTGCGTGCCCTCTACTGGGGACCTGGCCCATAGCCCAGGCATGTGCCCTGACTGGGAATTGAACCGGGGACCCTTTGGTTCGGAGGCCCATGCTCAACCTACTGAGCCAGGGCCTGACCGATGTTTCTCTCTCTCTCTCCCTCCCTCCCTCCCTCCCTCCCTCCCTCAAATAAATAAACATGTCTTCAAGTGAGGATTAAAAACAAAGAGGCTGCCTCCAGGACGAGGAAGGAAAGCTGTGTGTGCACAAAACACCAGACTCTGTACCCCCCAAGACAGCAGCTCCATGTTAGCCCCTCTGGAAAGTGGAGAAACCCAGGGCCAGCAGCAATCCCGGGGCCCAGGGTGAAGCACAGGCTTTGTGGGTAGGCAGGACCACCAAGGTGACCTCCTACCATGCACAGACAGGGTGCAGGGGTCACCTGTGCAGGGGCATGTCTGCCCTGTTCTACTCCCCACTTACTACCTGAAATCCCCCCAGAAGCCCACGCAGGACCCCCGATGGCACTGGAGGTGCCTCGACCCTGGAGACCCATGGGTGTGAAAGGGACCAGAGGCAGCTGTCAGCTCAGCAGCCCCACAGTGAAGAGCCGTTTGTCACACTCAGGGCACACTGACAGCATGTCCCTTGCTGCAGGTTAACACATGATTTTGAATTCCCGACACTCCCCCTGTGTCCATGCGGCCTCAAGGGGGAGGCTGCAGCTGCCGTGTGAGTGGCCCTTTGTCGGGGGCGGTGACTCGGTAGCTGCTGCACCCCATCCCAAGGTGGGGGGTCAGTGTCAACCTCAGCACACGGCAGGGAAACACGCTGGGGCCTCTCCTGCCCTCCCCATGCACTTCTGAACCGTTCTCTGTAAGGTCCCTCCACTGTCCCCAGAACGTCCCCCTGTGGGAAGTACAGCAGGAATCCTGAGGCCACTACCATTTCCAGTCCTTTCGTCTTGCTGCATCTCAACATACAGATTAGGGACTAAAACGGAAATGGAGCAAAAAAGGAATTTTATAAGAAGTAAATGGATGGAAGTATCTTTAATCTTCTATTGATTTTATTTTATTTTTCTAAGATTTTGTATGTATTTATTTTTGGAGAGAAGGGAAGGAGGGAGAAAGAGGAAGAGAGAAGCATCAATGTGTGCTTGCCTCTTGCGTGCCCCCTACTGGGGACCTGGCCCGCAACCCAGGCATGTATCCTGACTGGGAATTGAACCAGCGACCCTTTGGTTCACAGGCTGGCACTCAGTGCACTGAGCCACACCACCCAGGGCTAAAATCTTTTTAAAAAAATAAATAAAAGAAGTAAAAATAAGGCTGCATGTTATTTACAGTAGCCAAGATCTGGAAGCAGCCCAAGTGCCCGTCAGTAGATGAGTGGATAAAAAAAGCTGTGGCACATTTACACGGTGGAATACTACGCAACAGAAAGAAAGAGGAAAATCTTACCGTTTGCGACAGCATGGATGGACGTGGAGAGCACTATGCTAAGTGCAATAAGCCAGTCAGTGAAAGACAAATACCATATGCTCTTGTTCATATGTGAAGTCTAAACAAAACAAACTAACAAAATACAAACAGACTCGTAGATACAGAGAACAGACTGACAGCCATAAGAAGGGAGGGGTTCAGGGGAGCTGGGTGAAAAGGGGAAGGGATTGAGTCAAAAAGAAAAAGCCTCATAGACGCAGACAACAGGATGGTTGTGACCAGAGGGAGGGGGATGGAGGAGGAAGAAGAGGGTGAAAGGGGTATAAATGGTGATGGAAAGAGACGGGACTTGGGGTGGTGAACACACAGTACAGTACAGAGATGACGTATTATAGACTTGTACACCTGAAACCTACAGTTTCATTTGCCAATGTCACTCCAATAAGTCCAATAACTATTTTCAAAAAAACAAGGCTGCAGCTTCAAGGAATTCCCTCTCCACCACGGTTTCCTGCGGAAGGAGCCAGATGGGCTCTCAGGCGCCAGCTGTGCAGGGCGCCGGAATCGTCTTACAGCTGGACGTGCAGACACCCAAGCAAGGTTTTCATTAACGGAGAGTGCTCCTAATGAGCAGCTTTTAAAAACATGATTATTTCTCCGCGTTGCACAACGTGGAAGCTGCCGCGCCCTCTGCAGTTGTCAGGGAAGCTCTCGGAGAAAACCGCCCTGGAGTCGGCAGAGCAGGACCAGGCTGAGCCGAGTCTGGAGCAGCCCCTGGGGTTCAGCGGACGCCATTCACTCATTCGCTCCATATGCATTAAAGACCTACTGTGTGCAGACACCGTGCCCGTCCTGGGGACCTGACCTTAGGGGGCTTTTTCTGTAGTCGGGAGGCAGAGAGAGCAGCCGGCTGGTGAAGGCGTGCGCATTCCGGGAGGTGCAGGCGCTGAGGGAAGATGACGCCAGGGAAGGGGCGGGGCCGTGAGGGGCTGGCCCACGTGGCCTCTGAAAAGGAGACTTGCAGTAGCAACCTGAGAGAAGTGAGGCTGTGGCAGGACGGTGAGGAGATCGGAAAATTCCTTCGCGAGTGGAATAAGGAAACTGAGGCAGGCAGCTGAATGCCATGGCCCAGCAACTTACAGGTAGATTCCAAAGGTTACCTCCCGGGAGATGACATCTGGGCCTCAGTTGTGTTTCTGCCCCAGGCCCAGAAAAGCAGCAAAACCAGGTGGGCGGGACCAGGACCAGCTGCAGTGACTGAGGACCCCCTGCCCTGTCCCTGACCAGTCAGTGGAGACCAGGACCCCGAAGGGACACACCTGGAGGCTGATGGATATTCTGCTGAACCCTCCCCTGACACCGCCCCTAAGATGCCCGCCTGCCCAGACTAGCAACCAGGGCAGCGGTAGACAGCAACAGCTCGTCCCAGGCTGGTCCCTGAACCTGTCCCCAAGGCCCCTTCTCTGGCTCTCCAGTGAGCGAAGGCAGCCCAGCTTCTTCCACGCTAAGCCCCTCCCTGTTTCACTGTCCCCGGCTTTAATAAACGGATTCTCTCAGTCACCTGGACTCGTGTTGTGAAATGTTTCCCGCACGAAGTCAAGAACCCACTCACTAGCACAGGCCCCTGTCCAGTAACAAGGTGCCATGTGCCTGAATGGTGGACAAGAGTCCCACCAAGAGGTAACAGCCAGGATAAAACGCGTGGGGCAGCCGAGGGCTCAGAATGTTCAGAAGTCAGTGAAAGGCAGCAGTGGGGCAAGGAGGACAGACATGGGGAGATGTGGTCAGATGGGAGGGCCAGGGCACAAGGCCTCCAAAACTGCCATGAGGATTCAATACACAAAGGGTGTTATCTGGCCACATGGGATTGAATTAGATAGCACTTAAAGAAAAACCTTGGGCACTGGCTGGTGTGGCTCAGTGAATTGAGCATTGGCCTGTGAACCAAAGGGTCGCTGGTTAGATTCCCAGTCAGGGCATACATCTGGGTTGCAGGCCAGGTTCCCAGTAGGGGGCGCTTGAGGGACAACCACACACTGATGCTTCTCTCAGTCTCTTTCTCCCTGCCTTCCCCTCTCTAAAAATAAATAAATAAATACTTAAAAAAAAAAAAAGAAAGAAAAATCTTGGAAAATGCCCAACAAGCTGGAAACTAAACAACAGATTTTGAAATAACCTGTGACTCAAAGGAGGAATCCAGAAAGAAATAGAAAGCCCTGTGCTTTGCATGAAAATGAAAACACAGATGGTCAGAATGAACAGGACGATCCTGAGCTGCCTGCGGAGAGATCTACGACACTAAACACTGTATTTCAGAAGGACCCCGTCATCGACCTCGGTTTCCCCTTAAGAACCTAGAAAAAAAAGTTAAGCAAAGTGAGCAGAAGAAAATAACAAAGATCAAATCCGAAATCCATGAGCTAGAAAACAGAATAGCAGTGAAGTCAAAAGTAAGTTCTTGCAGAATATCAATAAAATCGATAAACTTCTAGGCCAGTTTGGTCAGCAGAAAAAGAGAGAGAAGACATAAAGTATCAATGTTGACTGAATGAGAGCGGTAACAGCACAACAGATTCTACGGATATTGAAAGCGTATTAAGAAAATAATATGGACTATTTAATATGATAAGAGTCACTCGAGAAGTGAAAGCTAATACAAAGAGCTCCGTATCCATTAAAGAAATTGAAATCATGATAAAAAAACATTCCCATAAGGACAGTCCACAACCCAGGTGGCTTTGCTGGTGAACTATACCAAACATATGTGGCTGAAATAATTATAATTCTACATAACCTCTTCCAAAAATTAAATAAAGTAGAATACTCCCCAACTTGTTCATTGAGGCCAGAATTGCCCTGATACAAAAACAGTAAAAGAAAACTATGGAACATTACCTTTTATAAACAAAGAAGTAACATTTCTTAAAATGTTTATGAATCTAATCCAATATATTCAAAAGATAATATGTCATAATTAAGTGGTGTTTATCCAGGAATGAAAGGAGGGTTTAACATCCAAAGATTAAGTGGCACTACATTAATAAACTAAAAAAAAGGCATAACCATCTCAACAGACACAGAAAAAGATCTGAAAAATCCAACATCCATTCATAATAAAAACTCAGCAAACTGGGAATAGGAGGAAAATTCCTCATACTGTCAAAAGGCGTCTAAAGACACACACACATGCACGTGCACACACTTACAAATGCACACATGTGCACACATCCACATGCATGCACATACACATGCACACACTCACACACACATACAGCCAACATCAGGAACATGACAATCTTCTCTTCAGCATTATACTGGTGATCATAGCCAATGCGATCAGACAAGAACAAGAAAGCAAAGGTTCACAAGCTGTAATGAAAGAAGTAAATTGTGTTTACTTGTATAAACATGACATGATCACTTGTGTAGTAAATTTGATGGACTCTACAAAAATCCTATTAGAACCAATTAAAACTGTCTAGCAAGGCTGTAGTATCTAAGGTCAATATGCATAAATCTATTGAATTTCTATGTAATAACCAATGAGAACTTAAAATTAAAAAAAATAGCATTTAGCACTGCATCAAGAATGTGAACTATTTTGAGATAAATCTGACAAAAGACATGAAAGATCTGTACAATGAACACTACACAATATTGCTGAGAAAAAAAGACTACCTTGTTCTGGCTGGAAGAATTAATAGTGTTAACAAGTCAATTCTTTCTAAATTGTTCAAAAGAGTCAAAGCAAACCCAGTAAGAATGTCAGAAGACTTTTTGTAGAAGTTGACAAATGGATTCTAAAATTTGTATGAAAATGCAAAGAAACTAAATTAGCCAAAACAAGCCACAGAAGAAGAACCAAGAGGAAGAAATAACACTGCCTTCAAAAGAAAAAGGAAAAAGAAAAATAAAAGAAAGAAGAAGGAAAAGAAGGAGGAGGAGGGAGAAGAGGAGGAGGATGGGGCAGAGGAGGAGGGGGATGGAGGAGGGGGAAGGAGGAGGAAGAGGGAGGAGGAGGAAGAAGAAGAGGGAGAAGGAGGAGGAGGGGGAAGGAGAAGGACAATGACAAAAACAACAGCTTGGCGATCATAGACAATGCAATCAGACAAGAACAAGAAAGTGTTCACAAACTGGTATGAAAAAAGTAAATTGTGTTTACCTGTGTAAACACAGCATATACAAAAATTAACTCAAAATGAACCAAAGATCTAAATGTGAAACAGAAAACCTTAAAACACATAGAAGAAAACATAGGTAAAAAACCTTTGTGACCCTAAGGTAACCAAAGATTTCTTAGATACAACACCAGAAGCTTAATCTAAAAGAAAATTGATCAATTGGACATCTTTGAAATTTAAAATTTTTCCTCAAAAGACACTTCAAAGAATCCATAGACAAACCACAGACTGGGAGAAAATATTTGCAAAGCATATATCTCATAAAGAACCTGTACCTAGAATATATAAGAGCTCTTAAAATTCAACAATGAGAAAATGAACAGCACACCTACAAATCTGCAAAATATCCTAACACTTGACCAAAGAAGAAATACAAATGGCAGAGGTGCGCATGAAAACATGCCCAACTTTCTTTTTCAGTAGCAACAGCCAAGTTAAAACCACAGGGAGACCCTAAGTCAAGCAATTCCACTTCTGGGGATAGACCCAAAACAATGAAAGTCAGAACCGGAACAGATATTTGTGCACGCATGTTCCTGACAGCATAGTTCACAAAGGTGGAAGCCGCCCAAGTGTCCACAGGTGGATGAATGGACGAGCAAAACGTGGTCCATACATACAGGGCATACCATTCAGTCTTCAAAAAGAGGGAAATTCTCACGTGCACAACAACGTGCGTGCACCTTGAGGGCATGATGCTGAATGAAGTCAGTCACTAAAGGACACACGCTGCGTGACTGCACTCATCTGGGGTCCCTGGTCACAAACTCACAGAGGCAGAAGGCAGCACTGTGGCTGGTGTGGCTCCGTGGACTGAGTGCCGGCCTGCAAACCAAAGGGTCCTAATCAGGGCACGTTCCTGCGTTGTGGGCCAAGTCCCCAGTAGGGAGCACGCGAGAAGCAACCACACATTGAGGTCTCTCTGCCTCCCTTTCTCCCTCCCTTCTCCTCTCTCTAAAAATAAATAAAATAAAATCTTTAAAAAGAGAGAAAAACTAAGTAGCACGGTGATCGCCAGGGGCAGGGAGTGGGGAGTTGCTTCGTGTAGAATGGAGCCGGAGAGTTTCACTTTGGGAAGACAAGGAATTCCTGAAGAGGGATTGGATGGTGGCAATGGTTACGCAACAATGTGCATGC
>PVIA01019038.1:0-11424 GCA_004024845.1 Tonatia bakeri | reverse complement strand
TGATCTCACCCATCCCCCTCTCCCCAAATAAATCTACCTTTCCTCCTAGGAAGCACACCACAATACAAGAAAACCAGTATGATCTTACCCATTCCCCTCTCCCCAAATAAATCTACCTTTCCTCCTAGGAAGCACACCACAAGTACAAGAAAACCAGTGTGATCTC
Organism: Tonatia bakeri; assembly: GCA_004024845.1. NCBI lineage: Eukaryota > Metazoa > Chordata > Mammalia > Chiroptera > Phyllostomidae > Tonatia > Tonatia bakeri. The sequence goes on along the minus strand of PVIA01019038.1, from coordinate 11,258 downwards.
ACCCATCCCCCTCTCCCCAAATAAATCTACCTTTCCTCCTAGGAAGCACACCACAAGTACAAGAAAACCAGTGTGATCTTACCCATCCCCCTCTCCCCGAATAAATCTACCTTTCCTCCTAGGAAGCACACCACAATACAAGAAAACCAGTACGATCTTACCCATTCCCCTCTCCCCGAATAAATCTACCTTTCCTCCTAGGAAGCGCACCACAAGTACAAGAAAACCAGTGTGTGCACTTTCTCCACCCACACGCCTCACTTCCCTGACCCCTGCTCATACACATATGAATACATATGCATACATGACACATATACATACATATGTATGTACAAGGTCTGTGCAGAAGAAGTCCAGCTATTCTTAATATAGCAAGAATGGTGTGTGTGACATGAATGTAACCGGAAGCCAAGGAGAGTGCCATGCAATGCACATGTGTGAACATGAGGGCTTCACTGTACTGGTCAGTGGGGGCAGTAGGTACCATTGAGTGAGCACGTGCACTGTGTGGCCATTGCATTCAAAATAACTACACAAGTAGAGGAAAGAATCTGCACCAAATTTTGCATTAAGCTTGAACATTCCCTCATGGAAACTATTCAGATGATTTAGAAGGCTGCAGCTATGGGCAACTGCTAATTGGCAGCTTCATCAGGACAATGTGCCCACTCATGGATCACATCTTGTACAGAGTTTTTTTGAAAAACATTAAATCACCCAAGTTACTCAACCTTGCTACAGCCCAGATTTGGTGCCCTGTGACTTCTGGCTTTTCCCAAAACTAAAATCACCTTTGAAAAGGAAGAGATTTCAGATCATCGATGAGATTCAGGAAAATATGACAGGGCAGCTGATGGCAACTGGTAGAACTGTGTGAGGTCCCAAGGTACCTACTTTGAAGGGGACTGAGGTGTCATTGTCCTATGTACAATGTTTCTTGTATCTTGTATCTTCTTCAATAGATGTCTCTTTTTCATATCACACAAATGGACACTATCTGGACAGACCTCATACACACACATAAAATACATATTTTTTTTCTTTTTACCCAATATTGAGAATACTCTTTGGAATACTAGGTATTTTAAAGTTAGAAGGCTGTCAGAGGGTACCTGCCTGCAACTGAGTTCTAAGAGTTCACCCCCAACCTCAGATTTCCCTGAAAATTTCTTCCAAACAAGGGATATTGGATAAAAGAAAAAATAGATAATATTTTTAAAGACCCCTATTAAGAATGGAAAGAAAATGAGAAAAGAGATCACAAAAAGTAGAACAAAAGAGGAAGGTGGGGGAAATATCACATCAAATGTGCTACAATGTTGACACAAAATTCCACCACAATTAAGCAAGAACCTCAGTCTACACTTGCAAGGCTGTCCCAGGCAAGCAAACTGCCACAACTTGATTCTGCTGGTAGCTGTGAGTATCTCCCACTGGTTTTCAACATTCAGAGCCACCTAGGTGCCTCCCCACCCCAACATAAGAGGCTCTGATGCCAGCCCCGAATTATCTCTTCCATGTAGGTTTTATTTCTTTCTGTCTTTTCATGAGACTATATGCTCCCTCAATTTCGGATTATCCATTATGATAATTTGTCTCAATGTTATGGTGAACTTGTCTCAAATTGGTTATGGTTGGTTTATCTGTCTACAACTAAATTTATACAATATTGTATTAGACACTAGAACATTCTATTGAAGCTTAGAAAAAAGTACAAGCACTATCATGATTAGAGAAGATGACTTTAATCCTAGCTTTAATGTAAGCCAATGAAGTAACCTTTCTAATATACAAACAACAAAATTCATGCTAAACACTTAGTATAGTGCCCACTAAACAGACTATTATAGCTCTTTTCCACTGTTCAAAGCAATATTTCTCATATAATCATTTTATCCTTGTAATGCGTTGGTATATCTGTTAGCTTTTCTTCCCATAATTGACTGTTTATGTGTTACATCACCAACCAGGTGGTAAACCCCCCAGAGTATACAGAAAAGGAAACAGTCATTGTCTTCAGGGTTTAGAGTGTGCAAAGTTCCATGGTAAATAGCTCATAAGTATATTGAAAGAATGGAGTTAAAGTTAAACTAAGTAGGATAATGATAAGAGCACTCAACCACTTATTTGGAAAGCCTAATTTTTATTTCACCTCTACCAGTGGTTTCCTGCATGATCTTACTAAAACTCATGTACAATGTTTGTGGGGCTGCTTTGAGGATCACATTGGACAATTATGAAAATGAAGGCCAAAGCATAAATCAAAGAGTGAATTCCCCTCCTACAGATTGTTTTCTCAGTTGAAAAATGGGAGGCAGTATTAGCTCCAGCATTTTATAAGCCTGAGGAATCCCCAGGTCAACTATACCAAAGTTCTCAGAAACAAAAAAAAATCACATCAAATGGAATATACATTTGTTAGAAATAATTTTTTCTCAGCTTTCCCCAATTCCTCTTTTCAAATTATTTCATTTATTCCAAAATTACCTCCTGTGAAATCCCAGGGCCAATCACTGATCATTGAAGGCTCCTGGAGGTATCCAGGCCACTCAATGCTTCTCTTCAACTGGGATACACCATTATTGCCTTGTCACCAGCTGTCCTTCCCCTGAGTGTCCTGGCCAGGTCAGTGATGGCCTCTGCAACAGAGCCAAAAGCCTCATCCATGTGCCAGCTTGGTTTCCTATGCCAGCAGTTCAACATTACCTCAATTTTATCTTCTATGGAATATTTAACATATACCAGGCACTGTACCAAATATGAAATTGGTACATTACCCACTTTCATATTTTTAAAAAGTCTTCTGGGGTAGACATTAATAACCCTATTTTACAGAATATTGTAGGGGACATGATACAGGCTATGTAAGTGTGTATCATGTGATGAGGTAAGGAATTCAGAGCTAGGAGAACACTAAGGCATGAAGAGGATGCACAACTTGCTCAAAACCACACTCTAGTAAGAAAAAGTTCAGACACAAGCCAGTTTCGTCCATCTTCAAATTGTGTCTATGCTGGACCAAACTGTAATGCTAGCCATTCTTGGCACTGATGTTAAAATAAAGTTTCCTCCCATGTAAATACGGTTAACTCTGTTTACCAGGTTCCAGGGTTGCCAATGCTGATCAGGTGCTTCCCCTGTACCTAATGATGGGAGAGAAATCTACTACATTTTTTCATCTACCCTTCCTCCTGAAAACTCTCATTTCAATTCATTGATTTTTGCCTGCATCTTTAATGAAGCCCTACCATGTAGCATACAAAAAGTGGAATATGTGCCCCTAAAGTTCATCGTCTGCTCCCTCACAGCCAGGCTGTGGTACTTTCCATCATCGGATATTATGGAAAAAGAGACTGAACTGAACCTGAAATGGCTCAGAGGACACACATCCCAGTTCTGTCTCTGTTACTCCAACCTGTCTTCCTGGCCCTCAGTGTCCTCATCAGTTTTTAAGAAGGCCAGGTTTAATTATCGCAAGGCCCCTTCTAGCTCTAAAATTCTTTGAAAACGTCAGCTTAAACACCTTTTATAGTGATCCAAACAATCACAGTAACATATGAAAGTAATAAATTGTACAACAGCTTCTCTCTAGTGTTAATACTGACATTGGTGTTCATGTGATGGGAGACACACACCCCTGGGAATAGGAGAGGGTTTGAGCGGCACATGTATGACTGAAGGCTTTGCTCCCTTACTAAACATGGTGGCAGGAAGAGGGGCAAAGGCACGTATGGCCAACACTGGCCCTCCTTGGTGGGAGGCTGGATACTCTCACTGGCTTTAGGCACACACGGGATTCTGGGAGAGGACTTTTGAAACAGACTGTGCTGGGAAGGCAAAAGGCAGTTGGTTCTTTTCCCTCTGCCAGAAGGGGGACATTTGAACCGTTGCCAGCAGGCCTGCCAGTAGTGTCCTATGTGAGCCTGCGAGCGAAGGCCTGGAGGCACAGACTCAAAAAGATGCCTGAAGCTGGACAGTGACTGCAGACTGGCTAAGCCACCTACATTTGTGATATTTTGGGGTGGGAAAGAGGTTTCTGGTGCAACCTTGAACTGAGCTGGCAAAGGGTGACAGGGTGATTTTTCTTTGGGTGTCTTAGAGGAAATGGGCTTTGAGGCAGAAACTTGCTGTTATTTCCAAAGACCTTGATGATAATAGTTGGCACTGTGAATAGTTTTTTGTTCTTGTGTTATTTTCAGTTCTCATTACAACTATGAAGTAGTTGTAATGAGACTATTTTTGATGTCATACTCTGACTTTTTCTTTCTCCTTACTTTTGATCCCCAGATATTTTAGGCAGAAACTTGCTATTAAATAAAAGATTCCTTTCCTTTCCATTGAACTCCATCTTTGGAGATTTGCCTGGTGGGCAGCAAGCAGAACCTCCTTGCCTTCTGTTTGGGTTTGGTAACATTCAGACTTCTATTTTAATCACCTTAAAACATGGTCTCTAACCACCCAATAAATTCAGCATATCCTGCATTTGTCCTCTCCTCTATTTCCAAGCTCTAGATTCTTTAGCAGCCTCAGAATTTCCACTATGAAACTCCAGTGAACTCATTTCAAATTAAGAGGCACCATTAACTTCGACCCTTTGACATTTAAAGACCAAATAAAATAAAATAAAAGTGAATAGAGGAGGAGGAGGAGGGGTATACTGATGAAAAGAGGGGGAAGAGACTAGACAAAGAACATGTATGAATGACCCACAGACATGGACAACAGTGTGGGAAATGATTGAGGGAGTGGGAGGCAGGATGGATGGAGGAGGGCAAAGCGGGAAGAATTGGGGCAACTGTAATAGAATAACAATAAAAAATGATTAAAATAAAAACAAAATAAATCAGATAAACCTAAAGAAAAGCCCTAAAGGGAGGTACATTGCTTTTAGGTCAGCATGTGGGCATCAGACACCAGCAGCATCTGCTCACTAACTCATTCTGAACACTGTCTCAACATACCTTCAAATCGCATTTCGAGCCTTGGGTTCTGTAATAATGAAATCATTCTCCTGCTCTGAAAGCTGGCTCATCTATTTGAAAATCAATCAAGGGCAAACAAATCAGAGATTCCAACAAAGATAAAATAAGATATGGTAAATCCTAAATTTAATGTATCACTTGCTTTCATATTGAATACAAACTGCTTTTCACAAAAACTTTTTTTTTAAGTGTCCTTGATTTGTAAAAGTCCTGGTGAGAGCACAGTTTCTTTCTTGAGTGTTACAAACATAACTCCCTAGAGGAATCTTGTCTTGTCAACATTCACCCATAATGGAAATGTCTTCCAAACATCAGAAAGACTTAAAGACCTAGAGTGACTTCCCCAATAACTGTTTCAAATTTAACCTATTTGCTGAAGAGTGTTTAAAAGGCACTTAAAATTCCTCTCAAACATCCCCTTTCCAGTTATCTTGTTATTGTCCTTTAACACCCTTATTGTCTATGTTATTATTTAATAATTAGGAAGCTCTTGGGCTTTCTCAGATAGCCCTGAGAGCTTTAAAAAATGAGAACCACTGAGGAAAAGGGTATATTCTTAAGACATCCAAAGTTTTGCATGAATATAACTTAAAGGGAAAGTTTTCATGGTGTCTTTGAGCATGGGTCTTTGAGGGCGGTGGTCCATATGTTCCAAGTGGGGAATGGGGAAATGGCAATTTGCCTTCCTGAAACAGGAGCTGTGTCTTGCTCCACTTTGTAACTGTCACAGCACAGCACCTGTCACATAGAGCCACCCCAGGACCCTTTGATGCATGAATAGAATTTTAACATTCAAGCCTAAAGGCAAGAAAAAGAACCTAAGATATTTGAGACTAAAATTTTTCTCTATTAAAACAATCAGAAAATCTAAGGAATGAGAACACTCTGGATTTACATAAGAACTAAGTAAAAGTTATGACAGTTTTCTAAGCAGTGTTATGAATTTATATGGTTCTCTCACCTCTTGCCTTGAGATAGAGATTTTTTTGTATATGATACACTTTCAAAAAGGAGGAATAATGTATTTTGTTTATCTAGAAACACATACCTACACAGTAATAGCTTCAGAAACAAAGCTCATTAAATTCAAGATCCATGCTAAAATCACAGCTGTGCATTCTTACACTTCTTTCATTAAAATTTTAGCACAGAATTTTTGATGTTTTATTTTTCTCTTAAAAAAGTAAGTTTTCAGCTCTGGCTAGTGTGGCTCAGTGGATTGTCACCCTGTGAACCAAAGGGTTGCCAGTTCAATTCCCTGTCAAGGCACATGCCTGAGTTGCAGCCAGATCCCCAGTAGGGGGCATGTGAGAGGAAACTACACATTGATGTTTCCTTCTCTTTTCTCCATCCATTCCCCTCTCTCTAAAAATAAATAAATAATTTTTTAAACAGTAAGTTTTCAATCACTTTTAAATTGTCAAAAGTATATAGAAAATTACAGAATGCATGGAAATCAAAAAGAGTGGTATAGGAAAGATGTTTATAATAGCATGTCCTTGGAAATATATAGTATCAAATAAATGTAAGCTGATAAACATGAAATAAACAGACCTTTTCATTTTTATAAAATGTAATGAAAAGATTTTTCTTTATGGTCACACTGATTTAATATTCAAAATGTTCTCCACACTAAAATATAGAGAGGTTGTTGTGCAGCATGGACGTGTACTGTGTGTGTGTTCGAAATTAAACCCTAGTTTTGAGGCAACCTTGTTTGTATTGATCAATAGCAACACACAACTTAAAGGGATCCTTAGGGTAAAAGAGACAAAGGAACCTTTGTAACAGTCACAAATAGCTTACTACAAAGACAGAGAAAGGCAGCAGGAACAGACACTCACACATGTGTACTGCATTATGAGCAAGACCCAGTATTTTATAGACCAAGTGGTTAGAGCCTGCACTGCTGCAGAGATCCCGTTCTAAACATCAACGGCACACCATGTAAGAGTATAACTCTCAGCAGCAAAGAACAACTGTTGGCTACAAAGATGTCAGATCTTCATTTAGAGCATTCTGATTGGATTTTCTTTGAACATACGCCCTTTCAAGTGAAATTAATCAATCTCTCTATCACTCTCGCTGCATCTGGGGCCTAATCATTACCCAACGGCTGAGAAAGAAATGAAACCACTAATCGCACAAGTAGTAGAGCTTAGTGTTCAGATCAGGAAAGTTTTATTAACTTCTAATTTGAAAAGTGATTTTCCATGACTGGCCATACAAGACCTGCTATGTGCAGGAAGCTGTGCTACCGAAGCCGCCAGCACGGTGTTTACCGGCATGTTCTCAACATGCCGACAACTACAGAAATTACACTTTATCTAAATTATCCCAGGATTGAATTTCAATATCAGTTTACAATACTCAACATGTAATATTCTCTTAGGAAGATCAGAATCCATCTAATTCTCTGAACTTCCTATATAAATGCTAGGAAGTACCAAACATATAAATGTTTACTTATTCTTAATCTTCAGATTTTCCTATCAGCAATTTTGGGAACCTCACTTACAACTGTAAAATAAACTCACTGAAATGCAATGAACAAGATTCTCACTTACTTTTACTTTTTGAACTTTTCAAAACCTCCCACTATTTCCAGACAATAAATATAGCTATGCTTCACTGGAAACTATAGGCATGTTCTTATACAAAACCTATTTATGTTAATTAAAATACATTGTTCAATAGACTTACCTTATAATATTGGACATGTGTTCCCAGAAGAAAAATTACAGTGCCAAAATTCAGTTTTAAAATCACATTTAAGAATGCAATAAACACTTTTATGACATACAGCTGACTGATCAATACTAGTTGAAGTATGTAATACATGATATTGATAAATATTAAAACAAAAACATGAAATTTAACTCCCACCGGGCTAGAATCACAGAGTACCAGACACAGGCTTTAGGACTGATCTTTGAACAGAGTTTTAAAAACAGAATAGCAACAGCTCAAACCAGGTACTCCCAGCAATACAAACTAAACGACATTGACCAGGTTCTGCTTTGTTTTAATAGTCTATTTATTTAACTAAGGGTATTTTTCTTAACATGGTTCATTGGTAATTTAGAGGATATTTGTTCTATTGATTTGTTTGCTGGGGGAAAAAGATTCTTGCCATGATAAGGTGCTAGGAGAGGCCATCTGGACAGGAGATAGCAGCAATCACTGAAAGGCTCAGTACTCAAGTATTATATCCCAAGTGAGGTATAGCACACTACAAGCTTCTGTTAAGCAGCAAGTACTACAAGCAAATTTTACTTCTATAGTTAATATCCAGGAAGTCCAGAAAATTTTAAAAAGCTCCCTAGTGATATCAATTTCTTTCTTTCTTTCTTTCCTTCTTCCTTCCTTCCTTCCTTCCTTCCTTCCTTCCTTCCTTCCTTCCTTCCTTCCTTCCTTCCTTCCTTCCTTCTTTTCTTTTTTTCTTTCTTTCTTTAATTTTTTAATCCTCACCCAAGAACATGCTTATTGATTTTAAAGAGAAGGGAAGGAAGGGAAAAGGAAGGAGAGAAACATCGACGGGTTGACTCTCAAATGGGCTCTGACTGGGGACCAATCCCGTTTAGTCATGTGCCCCAACAAGGAATCAAACTCACTTCCTTACAGTTAACGGGATGATGCTCCAACCAAGTGACGCTAAGACCCCAAAATCAGGAAGTAGCTTAATCACTGAATACTAAGCTTAATACCCACTAATGGCAGGATACAAGATCTATATTAAATATCAGCATATCTCTTTGTACTGGCAGTGAATAATCTTAAAATGAAATTAAGAGAACTCCATTAAAAATGAATTCATAATTCTTATTCATAATTATGAAAGTATTCATAATACTTATGAATAAATTTAACAAAGGTGTGTACACTAAAAATTATGAAGTATTACTAGGGGAAACAAAAGAAATAGAGAGATACTCCATGTTCATGGATCAAATGACTCAATGTTGTTAAGATGGCATTCTTTCCAGATTGATCTAGAGCACAGTGGCAAACACAATGCCAGCAGGCTGAATCTGGCCCTCCACCTTGTTTTATAGGGCCTGGCACCTTATTTCTACCCAGTGGCAGTGCCAAGCTCTTTGCCCCTAGTTAAGGAGTGGTTACATTTATACAGTCCTAAAATTACATTCGTCCCTTTGAAGGCAACTGTGAGGCTGATGTGGTCCCTGGTAAAAATGACTTTGACACCCCTGATCTAGAGAGTCATCATTATCTGTATCAAAATTTCAGCAGGCAATCTGATCCTAAAATAGAAATGCAAATGCAAAATACTCAGAATGGCAAAAGTAATTGAATTTTGCATTCTTAAATGTGATTTTAAAACTGAATTTTGGCACTGTAATTTTTCTTCTGGGAACACATGTCCAATATTATAAGGTAAGTCTATTGAACAATGTATTTTAATTAACATAAATAGGTTTTGTATAAGAACATGCCTATAGTTTCCAGTGAAGCATAGCTTTAAAAGGAAAAAAAGTTGGAGGACTTTCACTTCCCAATTTTAAAACTTATTATAAAGTTAAGATAAGCCTTGGTTATGAAAATAATATAGATTAGTGGAACAGAGCTCAAAGTCCACAAATAAACTCGTATATTTATGGTTAGTTGATTTTTGCAAACATGCCAGGGCAATTCAATGAGGAAAGTAAAGTCTTTTCAAGAACTGATGCTAATACAATCGGATATCCACATGCCAAAAAAACCAACCCAACAAACAAACAAAACTCAGACGCTTACCCACATTGTATAAAAAACTAATTTAAAGTGATCACAGACCTAAATATAAGGACTAAAGTTATTTTTAAAAATTTAAAAGAAAATACAGGAGAAAAATCTCTGAGTACTCAAATCAGTCAAAAAATTTTTAGCTATGGGACCAAAGTACAATCCGTAAATTTAAAAAAATGATCAACTAGACTTCACACTTCAAAACCTTCACACTTGGCTCCACGGACACATTAAACACTGAAAAGGCAAGCAACAGACTGGCAGAACACATTTGCAAACCTCATGTCAGATAAAAGACTTGTATCCTAAACATTTAAAGAACTCTTAAAACTCAATAACAAGAAGATAAACAATGCAATTTAAAAATGCAGAAAGGTTTTAAATAGACATTTTGCCAAGAAATATACAAATGGCTAATAAATATTGTACATGGGAAGACAACATCATCACTCATTAGTAAAATGCAAATCAAAACCTTAGTGAGATACTGTTTCACAACCACTAAAATGAATTGAACCAAAAATATAGGTAATAACATGTTAGCAAGACTTTGGAAAAACAGGAACTCTCATATATTTCTCCTGGGACTATAAAAGACATTGATACTTTGGAAAATAGTTTGCAGTTTCTAAAAAAGTTAAGACTCTATTTGCCATACAATCCAGCAATCCCAACCCCAAGAAAAAAGAAAATACATATCTACACATGTCCACACCAAGACTTGCACATGTACGTGCAGAGCCACATTATCCATCGCAGCCAAAAAAGTGAAAACAGGCCAATGTTCATCAACTTGTGAATGGATTAAAAAAATGCCGTATCAATAAAATAGAATATGCACTGCTCAGCAATATAAAGGAATGAAATATAAATATATGTCATAATATAAAAAAAGTTCAAAAGTCTTAGGTGAGTGATTGAAGCCAGTCACAAAAAGAAACTGCATTCTGTATGATTCCATTTACATGACATATACAGAAAAGACAAATCTATAGAGACAGGGACTGGATCAGTGGTTGCCTAAGGCCTGGGTGGGAACAGGATTAACTGTAAAGTTACATTGCAGTGATGATTGCACAACTTGGAAAATGAAGCAAAATAATAGAAATTTATATTTTTAATATATTTTATTGATTATGCTATTACAGTTGTAACATCCCCCCCACCCCATTAGTCCCTTTTACCATGCACACACCTCCAGCCTACATTCTCCTCACTTTAGTTCATGTCCATGGGTCTTTTCCTATACTATTCTTAATCTCCCCTTGTCTATTTTCTTTTTTTTTTATTTTATTTATTTATTTTTAGAGAGGGAAGGGAGGGAGAGAGAGAGAGAGAGAAACATCAATGTGCAGTTGCTGGGAGACATGGCCTGCAACCTAGGCATGTGCCCTGACTGGGAATCGAACCTGCGATGCCTGGTTCGCAGCCCGCACTCAATCCACTGAGCTACACCAGGCAGGGCCCCTTGTCTATTTTCTAACTACAATTTAAGCTACTTATTACCAGGACCTTTTCCCCATTCTCCCC
>PVIA01019037.1:0-11417 GCA_004024845.1 Tonatia bakeri | reverse complement strand
TTTTTTTTTGCTTAATCCCTTCACCTTTTTCACCCAGTCATCCAACCGCCTCCAGTCTTGACAGCTGTCAGTCTCTTCTCTGTATCTGAGTTTGTTTCTCTTTTGTGTGTTAGTTTATTTTACTTTTCAGATTTCACATGTAAGTAAAATCATATAGTACTTCTCTTTAACTGACTGGCTTATTTCACTTGGCATAATAACCCTCCAGGTCCTTCCATGCTGTCGCAAACAGTAAGATTTCCTTCTTTTTTTGCAGTCAAGTAGTATTCCATTAAGTAAATGTGCCACAGCTTTTTTATCCACTCATCTACTGATCTGCACTTGGGCTGCTTCCAAATCTTGCCTATTGTAATTAACGCTGTAATGAACATAGGGGTGTATATATTATTTCAAATCTGTGTTTTGAGTTTCTTTCTATATATTCCCAGAACTGGAATCATGGAGTCATAAGGCTGTTCCATTTTTAGTTTTTTGAGGTAGCTCCATACTGCTTTCCACAGTGGCTGCAACAGTCTGCATTCCCACCAACAGTGCACTAGGATTCCCTTTACCTCACATCCTCTCCAACACTTGTTTGTTGATTTGTTTATGATGGCAACTCTGACTGGTGTGAAGTGGTATCGTTGTGGTTTTAATTTGCATCTCTCTGATGGCTAGTGATGTTGATGATCTTTTCATATGGCTCTGTGTCATCTGTATGTTGTCTTTGGAGAAGTGTCTGCTAAGGTCCTTTGCACATTTTATAATTGGGTTGTTTGAATTTTAGTGTTGAGTTTTATAATTTCTTTATACATTTTGGATATTAATCCCTTATCAGATGCATCATTGGTGAATATGTTCTCCCATTTAGTAGGCTGTCTTTTCACTTTGTTGATGGTTACCTTTGCTGTGCAAAAAAAAAAACTTTTTAGTTTGATATAGTCCCATTTGTTTATTTTTTTTCTTTCATTTCCCTGCATGAAGAGATATATCAGAAAAAGTATTGCTATGGGAAATGTAAGAGATTTTACTGCCTATGTATTCTTCCAGGATTTTTATGGTATGGAGATGTACATTTAAGTTGTTTTAAAATATATTTTATTGATTATGCTATTACAGTTGTCTCATCCCCCACTTTATTCCTCTCTGCCCTGCACCCTCCTCCCACCAGCAGCAGGTATGAAATAGTGGATTATACTTTCTTTTTTTTTTTTGCTTTTTAAAAAATATTTTATTGATTATGCTATTACAGTTGTCCCATTTTCCCCCTTCACTCCCCTCCACCCTGCACAGCCCCTCCCACCCCCCTCCCCCCTCTTAGTTCATGTCCATGGGTCATACATATAAGTTCTTTGGCTTCTCCATTTCCCATACTATTCACTGTTTTGACTGTCTACTCTCTGGCCTCATCTCCCCAGCTTGCTAAACTTAGTTCCACACCTTCTTCCAGAAGCCCTTCATTTTGACCACCTTCAAGAACTTCCCTCCTCTGGCTGATAGGACTCAGCTTCTTGCTCTGGCATTGGCTCTCACTGCTTCTGTGATTTCAGTCACACCAGCAGCTTCAGGTAAAAGGACTCCCTTCCACTAGTCCTGTCCTCAGGGAAACTTGACCAAGAAGGCTTGTCCCTTTCTGTCTCTTGTCAAGGCAGGAAATTTGGATGTTTGGACAAGTTTGGATGTTTACATGTTTCCTTCATTTAAAATTTCCTGTGACAAACAGGGATAGATTCCAGGAGTCATATTGGTATCCCTTGTCATGCCTGAGATTAGAGAATACGTTAATCTGGCGGCGCTGTGTTCTACCCAGTTTCCCGCACCACCCAACACTTAGGCAAGACATAGTTACTTATACTACTTCTTCTTCCTCTTCTGCCCCTCTTCCTCTTTCTCCTTCTTCTTGTATTTACTTTTACAACAAAATCTCTCCTCCTCTGGCCCATTGTTTCTCGTTGCCTAACAAAGTCAAAATGCCTTAAAGTATTAAATTAATTATTCGTCTCAGTCATTATGCCGGTGGGCTGCCTTAAATTTGAAATTGAAACTCTCAAGAGCATTGCTTCTGCATTTGCTCTATCATGGACATGAATATAAAGTGTAAGCATAAACTTATGACACCATCTTTTCTGGAATATTGTATAATTTACACACCTAATTTACATTATTCAAAGCAATCACCAAGATAGGTAACACAAATATCTCAATGATAAAATCACTATTACAAATGTTTGGTGACTCCTCTTTTGGAATTAGAGGGTGACAGGATATCGTGGAAAAAGCATGAGGTTTTGAGATGATTTCAGTCACGACTCTGACACATATTAAGTTGTGCAATATTGTGCAAGTTCCTCTCTCAGAACTTTCATTTCCCTATGTATAAAATGGGGTTCAGCCTTGGCTGATGTGGCTCAGTGGACTGCATGATGGCCTCCGACCCCAAAGGTCACCGACTCAATTCCATTCCCAGTCAGGGTACACGCCTGGGTTGCAGGCCAGGTCCCCAGTTGTGGGCATGAGAGAGGCAACCAGACATTGATGTTTCTGTCCCTTTCTTTCTCCCTTCCTTCCCTTCTCTCTAAAAATAAATAAAGTCTTTTAAAAATATTTTAAAAATAAATAAAATGAACTTGGGTTAAGATTATTGGTCTTGCTGAGTTTTGTAGTGAGTCAGTAATGCCCATGTTCATGCTGCCGTATTAGAGCCAGTTTATCATTTGTACAAGAAAGTCCTTTTTCCTGTACACTCTCCCTCTGTTAATTTCTCTGTTTCCCCTCCCTTATTTGTGTTCCGGTCAAACTCAACTATATTCTTTCTTTAAAAATTAGGAGTAGGAGGGAACTTTTCTGACTTGATATATACCCAAAGCTACAGCAAATAAAATAATTAATGGTAAAATCTATAGATGCCATCCTATTAACCAAAAATCATTTTCTATCATCACTATAATTTAATATAGTACTGAAGGTTGCGGCCAATATTAGGTAAGACCAGCATAAAGGAAAGGCACAGGAAATGTATTCAATATGATTTTTAAAAAGAGATATATAGGCCCAGGCTGGTGTAGCTTAGTGGATTGAGCGCGGGCTGCGAATCAAAGCATCGCAGGTTCGATTCCCAGTCAGGGCACATGCCTGGGTTGCAGGCCACGGCTCCCAGCAACCACACATTGATGTTTCTTTCTCTCTCTCTCTTTCTACCTCCCTTCCCTCTCTAAAAGTAAATAAATAAAATCTTTTAAAAAATGTAAATGGTATAATTCACTTCATCAATTTGAGGTCTAAATATCTGAGGTGATTTTAAGATTCCTTCCATGTTCCTGACTGAAATGACAAGTTCCTAGGGATCTGACTGAGATCAAGAGTCAGCTTCCCACTTACAAGAAATAATTGTCCAGTTATTCATGCAAGCTGCTTGGGTGCCATTGTTTTTCTCACTGCTACGTCTTTCTGGTGCTTGACGCTGCTTCTTTTGGCCAGCTCCCTGCACAAGCAATGTCGGTTCTCCCTGTTGGGCTCCCAGGGTTACCTCTCTGTATTTGAAGTTCATATACCCAGTCCTGTTCCCAAAGGACCCCCAGCATGCTAGAACCAGCAGTGCACAGATCCAAAATGCTGGTGCCAACCAGATTGTAGGCAAGTTTCTCCTTCCCTGGAACAGTTTGAGGGACCTGGAGACCTTTTCTTACCATTGTGTTTCCATCATGAGCACTTAAATCCACCAGCAGGGTAGTGATAAAGTTGAATTTCAAAGGCAAAAGCCTCAATTGATTTCTCCTTTGATGCCTCTCTGTTTCTTAGCAAATTTACCCAGGTCTCATCCAGAGATCATTTCCTCACATGAAGGGCCTTTGACCTCTCACAAAACTTTAGTACCTCCTTTCTCTAGCAGGAGTGTCCAACCTTTTGGTGTCTCTGGGCCACACATTAAATATACAAACTCTAACAAAAACTGATGAGCAAAAAAAGGTTTAAAGTAAATTTATGATTTTGTGTTGGGCCATACTAATAGCCATCCTGGGACTCATTCAGCCCACAGGCCACGGGTTGGACACCCCTGTGAGTGTTAAAAGCCTATCTGAAATAGTGAGAGGGAAAACTCAAATATTCAAGAAAATACCTATCTATACAAATACACATAGAGCTGTTTATTTCCCTGAAATATTTGCATACGTGTGTATACTATTGTGATTACAGTTATTGCAAATATATACCTTAAATTCTCACATCCCACACAGAAGAGGGATGTGAAACATAGGTGTTATGAATTCCTTGCGTCATGATTTTGTAAGAAACTGGGACTTGAATTAAATTGGGGGGTACACAAACATGGACAAAAGGTGCAAGTCCAGGAATTATTCTGTAGAGAATTTACATGAATGTTAGTATATGCCTATATAGTTATGTACCTTTTTATATCATTCATTTGTATTTCTATTTACTCCAAAAATAGTTGTCTAGGAAAGTAAATTCTTCAGGGATAATGTTTTGTTTTATTTTGTTTTGTTTTTTCAAAAGCCGTCCTTAAATATGGGTTACAAACTTCTTGTTTCCTTTTCTACCTAAACCTTTTTGCTTGTTTATTTTTAAAATGTTTTAAAAATAAAAATAAAAAAGAGATATATAAATTCCATTACTTGTAGAGAATATAATCATTAACAGATAAACCTAAAAGACTATACAGTCATATTTTAAAAACTAATAAGACAGTTCAGAAAGCTTTCTATTACTTATGATTAATGATAACACAAAGAATTCAAAACTTATGGTACTGTCACAGATGGCATAGATAACCAGGTTCTTAGTGATCAGGACAAAGCATTGAAGCGAACACATAGAGTTTACAATATGAAGAAAGAGGGAAGATTTATTAAGCAATAGTACACTCCACAGAACATGGGAGCAGGCCAACTCTGAGCAGAGACTGACCATGTGGGCTGGGCGGATTTTCTTCTTATAGGGCGGAAGCTTCCCAGCTAGTCTTTGGTGGGCTTCTATTGCGCAGGTACAGTTACATTTCAAAGCTACTGCGCATGTGTGGCTTCCAAAGATTTTCTTGATTGGCTACTTGGAGAAGGGAGTCCCACAATGTTAATTCATTATAATGCTATTATAATGAATCAGGGGTAGTGCGGAGACGCATTCCATGATTCAAAGTTATCCCAGAAAACAGTAACAACTGGTCTTAGGGGGTCTTCGTCATGTATAGATTTTTTTTTTATCTTAGCCCTGTGGGGCTCCTGGAGTTTCCTTCCCGACTGTCTCCTGCCTCAGTACCCTTGCTATACCTAACTAGAAAATTAAATAGAAAAAAATAAGATATCCCTTAAAATAATAAAATCTAAAAGTTTCCAGAAAACACAAAATTATACAGAGAATGTTTAAAAACTATTTATTTATTTATTTCAAGATTTTATTTATTTATTTTTAGAGAGAGAGAGGGGAAGGGAGGGAGAAAGAGAGGGAGAGAAACATCGATGTGTGGTTGCCTCTTGCACGCCTCCCACTGGGGACCTGGCCCGCAACCCAGGCACGTGCCCTGACTGGGAATTGAACCTGCAACCTTTTGATTTGCAGGCCCACACTCAGGCCACTGAGCTACACCAGCCAGGGTAAAAAACTATTTAAAATATAAGGGAAGTTTTGACTACATGAAGGTATACCATGTCCGCTGTACTTGGGTTGATTTAACATGATAATTGTAGCAATCCACCTCACATTAACTTGTGAATTCAGTGCAGTGCAAAATCAAATTCCAGCAAGACCTTGGGGAAAAGCTGGTAGACTGAATTATATTTTGATATTGGAAGATATATCCATATCTAAATTATGAAAGATCTTTCATGAACTGGTTATCACTTGAAAAATCAACTTGAGAGAGAAGGGCAAAGACGAAGGATTCACCCTATTAGATATTAAGATATACTTTCTTTTTGTTATCTTAATGTTAATTTCTTCTTTTTTGTTCAATTACAGTTGTCTGCATTTTCTCCCATATTCAAATATACTTTAAAGCCATAGTAATAAAATGGCCCAGTACCCTTGTAGAAACTAATTAGCAAACAAAGGATCAGAAAAGGGTTCAGCAATGTACACGTGAGGTATTACAGAATTCTGCACTTGAGACCTATATAATTTTATCAACCAATGTCATCTCCATAAACTTAATTGGAAAAGAAAAATAAATAAAACAATGGTGCCTTGGGGGGGAAAAATAAAGGGCTCTGGAATACATTCAAGTATATACAGTAATTTGCCTTATGATAAAGATGCCCCTCAAAGTTCCAGAAAAGGAGCAGATTGTTTTTTAGGTTTTAGTGAACTATGTTGCTAATTGACGACTAAAGCCAGATCCCTACTTTACACAATATACAATGATGGGATTCAGATGGATTAGACATAAATGGAAGAGGTAAGCTAAATGTACAGCACTTAATGTAATCTAAAGAGGGAAATGATTTTTAAAAAAATAAGAATCCATATACAAAATCATAAAGCAAAAAAGGCTTTTTATCACATCACAATGACAAATTTCTGGTCAACAAAGAATATCATAGATAATGTTAAGTGATGGAAGATCTTTAAATCATTAAACCACCAAGGGATTAATATATGAGAAACCCCATCAATAAATGGCAAAAGGATATATATACCTAAGCAGCTCACTGAAAGAAAACTCCAAATGGCTACCAAATATATGGAAAGACTCCTAAAATCACAAATATTCAGATATATGTCAATCAAAGACGATGAGATGTCACTTACTACCACAAGAATTACAAACATTGGAAAAACGGATAGCACCAAGGGTTACTGAGGTTGTAAGCAGCAAGGAGCTTACTTCGCTTATAAAAGCTTTTTAAAGTCCTGCTTTGTGATTCTATTCATTCTAATACTGTGCTGATCATCATTGCACCCATCCAAAGAAGTCCTGTGTTATTAGGTATATATTTCTATAATGGGTGCTTGTTTTGTAATTCTTAGCTTTGCAAAAATAGTGCTAGACAATGGCATATATGTGTGTGTGCCCTTAACAATACATATATACAAAGGAAAGACAACAATTCAATGCAGCTGTGCTATTTCCTTTGTTCCTCTGTGACTAGCAGTGTTTTTGAGACAAAAGCTAGGAGATCTACACAATACTGTGCTAGTGGTGGCCTAGAGTTTAGGTGAAAAGAAGTGAATAACCTTTTATGAAACTAGCCAGTGTAGCACGCAGGGCACTTTAAGTTGTCTTGTTGAATCTGTACCACATTATGAGGGAGTAGGTATCATTTTCCCATTGTATGGATCAGAAAAGAGGTTCAGAGGGGTGAAATTGTTTGTCAAAAGCACAGGATTAGTTCTGACTGGTGTAGCTCAGTGGGTTGAGGGTTATCCCGCCAATCAGAAGGTTACTGGTTCAATTCCCAGTGAGGGCACATACCTGGGTTGGGGGCCATGTCCCAAGTTAGGGTCGTGTGAGAGGCAACTGCACATTGATGTCTCTCTCCCTCTCTTTCTCCCTCTCTTCCCTTCTCTCTAAAAATAAATAAATAAACAAAAATCTAAAAACAGAATAAAAGACAGAGGCAACCTGTAAACTGTGTCAACTTTGCTGTTTTTCTCCCCCTATTGTGGATGATTCTTTTAACTGGACTGAGATCCACAGACCCCAAAGCGCATCTCCAGTGGTGAAATTTCAGGTGTTAGCCCAAATACCAAGGGGGGTATTTTATTGTGCAGGGGTGAGAGGAGTGTTGGGAAGTTTCTTAATTCTCTAAATTAAATCACATATGCAATTAATTGCCTTCTATGCCTCCGTATGCTAACAATTTTTATTATGGGAGAAGTTTTTATTATGGTCGTTGCTGATGTACATAGCATTGCTTTAGAAATGGATTTGTTTTGGAAGTTAACTTGGGAAGAATTTTTGTTTCATCTTCTTGAAGGAGCGAGGAGATATTGACAGAGAAATTTAAACAAAATGACTTTCTCTTTTTTCTTTGCAGCAAAGTCACATGGAAGGACCATTTCTTCAAACATGAGCGTCAGACACGGGAAAGGGTATTCTTTCTAACAGTAACTCTGAAGTCTGGGGCTGACAAGATGGGCTTAGAGAACCCCTTGCCTCCTCAGCAGCTCTGCCTCGTTTTCATTGGATTGTCTCTGCTGTCTTTGGCAGAGACATACGGATTCAGTAAATGTACACAGTATGAATTTGACATTCGCCATGTTTTCTGCATTCGGAAGAAGATCACCAACTTGACAGAGGCCATCTCTGACATCCCGGGATACACTACTCACCTCAACCTGACACAAAACCAAATTCAAACCCTTCCTCCCCACAGCTTTACTAATCTGTCCGCTCTGGTGGACTTGCGACTGGAGTGGAACTCCATTTCGAAGATTGAGAAGAGGGCTTTTTGGGGACTTGAAAATCTGACCCTTTTGAACTTGGTAGAAAATAATATTCACAGTGTGAACGACTCCTTTGAGGGCCTGTCCAACTTGGAGACTTTGCTTCTGAGCCATAATCGAATCACCAACATTCACAAAAATGCCTTTGTCCCTCTTTTCAAACTGAAACACTTAAGCTTGTCTAGAAACCATATTACCAATTTTTCAAATGTTCTCGAAGTAGTCCAGCATCTCCCAAGCCTGGAATACCTTGATCTCACTCTCAACAACATCAGCATCTTGGACCACAGCCCCAGGATGTTGGTCTCTCTGACCCAGCTGAGCCTGCAGGGGAACAAGCTAACGGAATTAAATTTCTCTGCTTTGTCACTGCCTAATGTGACCACTCTGGATGTCTCTCAGAATAACCTGGCAGACATCCAGCATGTGGCTCTGGAAACTCTGCCCCAGCTAAGGAGCTTGAATCTCAGTGGGACATCGGTGAGACTGGAGATACTTCCAGCCAAACACCTACAGAATCTAAGCGAAATAGACCTTAGTGACCAGGTGTTTAGAGGTAGTCATTTAGTAAATGCCAGTCATGTGTGTCATTTCCTCAGAAACTTGCCCATGTTAGAGGCTTTGGTCTTTAGGGAAAAGGCCACTGAGGCAGGGGACATAAAGCATCTCACCAACTGTACCAGGCTTTTGTCCCTTGACCTGAGACAAAACAATAATCTGGTTCACCTCAATGACAGTGAGTTCAATGGCATGCCCAGCCTCCAAAGGCTGCAACTAGACAGGTGCCAACTTTCCTTTGTCACCAACCAGACCTGGAGTGCCCTCCAGAACTTGACCACCCTGCATCTGAGTCACAACAAGTTTAAAAGATTTCCAGATTTTGCATTTTCACCCTTGAGGTCCCTACAATTTCTTTTCCTCTCTAAAAATCCCATCACGGAACTCAGTGCTAGGGCCTTCTACGGGCTGTATTCTTTGAAGGAGCTCAACGTGGCTGGATGCTGGATAGTGCAAATTGACAGATACTCCTTTGCTCAGTTTCCAAATTTAGAGATTTTAGACCTTGGATACAACAATCTTCGAACTCTAAAATCCAAAACCTTTCATTTCCTGAAGAAACTCCAAGTTCTGATTCTCTCCCAGAACCGCCTGAATAGTATAGAGAAGAATGCATTCTCTGGCCTTACTTACCTTACTGAACTTGACCTGGCATATAATATCTTATCAAGCTTCAGTGCAAGTATTTTCTTGGGCCTTGAAAATCTAGAAGTTTTGAATCTCAGTTTTAATAAAATTACATATGAAACCACCAGGACCTTAAGCTCTCCCCCATTTATGAACCTCAAGTCTTTGAAACAACTCAACCTAGAAGGACAAATGCATGGGGTTCAGGTTGTTCCAACCAACTTCTTCCAAGGGCTGCACGCCTTGGAGGAGCTACTCCTAGGCAAAAATTCCATGGTATTCTTGGACCATCACCAGTTGGATTGCCTGACTAATCTCACAAAGCTGGATATCTCAGGAACAAAATCTGGAGACCGAAGTCTCTATTTAAATATTTCCTTATTCCGAAAACTCAAAAGACTGCAAATGCTGCGCCTGGAAAACAACAACATTGAGTCACTGACTCCCGGCATGTTCTCTGGCTTAGAAAGCCTTCAGGTCTTCTCTTTGAGATTCAACAATCTACAAGTCATTAACCAAAGTCATCTGGAGAACTTGACGTCTCTGAGATACTTTGATCTTTATGGGAACAAACTGCAGTGCAATTGTGACAACGTGTGGCTCAAGAACTGGTCCATAAACACAGCAGATGTCCATATCCCTTACCTCCGGAGCTACCCCTGTCAGCAGCCAGATACCCAGAGTTTGTTGGTAGATTTTGATGATGCTATGTGCAATTTTGACTTGGCGAAGGTTTGCTTCTTCTGCTCCTTCAGTCTGGTCCTCACGACAATGGTCTTCTCTTGGTTTGGTGCCAAGATAACTTCATCTCTATGGTATGGGCTCTACATATTTCGAGCCTGGTACCTGGCCCAGTGGCATAGGACAAAGAAGGAGTTCCTCTATGATGCCTTTGTCTCTTTCACTGCCACTGATGAGCAGTGGGTATATGAAGAGCTTGTTCCAGCCCTTGAAAAAGATGGCCAGCCCACCTTTAAGCTCTGTCTTCACCACCGGGACTTTGAACCTGGGATAGACATCTTTGAGAACATTCAGAATGCCATCAACACCAGCAGGAAGACTCTGTGTGTGGTCAGTAACCACTACCTGCACAGTGAATGGTGCCGCCTTGAAGTGCAGCTGGCCAGCATCAAGATGTTCTACGAGCACCAGGACGTCATCATCCTGATTTTCCTGGAAGAGATCCCAAACTATAAGTTATCCAGCTACCACCGACTCAGGAAACTTGTGAACAGGCAGACGTTTATCACCTGGCCAGAGAGTGTCCATGAGAGGCCGCTCTTCTGGGCTCGTATTAGAAACGCGCTGGGCAACAAATCCGTGGAGAAGGACAATGCACAGCTAATTGTGGTTGAGTGAATGGAAGTCTTGGTGACCTCAAGTGCAATGTTGTCCAAGGTGTGCAGAGGCTAAGGCTGTGACTGAGTGTTCGTGTTCTGCAGGGAAAAGGATGTGAGCTGCTTACGGCCATCAGACCTGAGACCATGTGGTTAATGTCCTTTTGAAGCAGGGGACAGCATAGGAAGAACTCTGAGACTGCAATACTGTCAGTGGCCAGCATTCATCACCCTGGTTGCCAGGAAACGCCTTTTACCAATTAGGTGGAATAAATAGTAAACCGAGGCAGGGAGGAGGAAGGAGACAAGTCTCACACGCTAACTCAGCAGTCCTGAGCCTGGTCTGATAATATTGCCAGGTGTTCCACCATCACAAGAAACACCATGCTAGCAAGAAATAAGAAAAATCCTTGAAATTCTATGTAGCATTTCCACTATCTGGGAAAGAAAGCCTTGAAACTGTGCTTTCATTCCAAGGCCTGAATGTAGGAGAGGGTCCCCGGTGCCCAAAGAAAG
>PVIA01019036.1:0-11393 GCA_004024845.1 Tonatia bakeri | reverse complement strand
ATGAGGGGTGTTGAGTTGTATTTACAAGTCTATGAAATCAGTCTTATTTATAGTGATATTGAAGCAACAATCTTAGGGCAGATTCTATGAGATCTAGACAACAAGAATAAGGAGCATAGAATCTTGAGTGGTGTACCAATGGGACCCAAGTGAGGGACAGTAAATTATCAACACATTGTGAATGTGATAATAGGGGGAATCTATCAATTGACAGTATAACCAGCTAAGCAAAGAAGATTATGTAGAAAGAAAAGAAAATACTATTGAAATAAAAAATGTCATAAAAGAGAGAAAAAGATAATATAAATTTGCATGCAAAAACAAAAACAAACAACAACAACCAAAATAAAACAACCAGCAGATATATTACAGGAGAGATAGATTTGGAGCAGAAGTAATAACACTAAGATGGATGGAAAAGAATTATAAGGAATTGAGACATATAAAAATCTAGAGAGTTTTTGTTTTTGTTTTTGTTTTTTTACATAAAATGTTGCTTTATAAACCAAATCAAGATACAATCAAACAGACATTAGTAGAATAAGGGGAAAAAAAGAAAAGAAAAAAAAAGAAAGAAAGAAAGAAGAAGAAAACACAGAGAGAGAGAGAGAGAGAAAGAAAAAATAAAGAAACACCCACAACCAAAGCAAATGTAAAACATAAACAAACAAAAAAGAAACACACACACACAAAAAAAACTCCTGTTGGTTTCTGACTGGCCAAATCGGTGTTTCTGTTCCTGCCAGCGCAAGCAGGCTGAGGAGCGAGCGGTGAGACTGCCTTTCACCTTTCTAAGACAGAACTCAGTCAGACTCAGGGCTGGCCACCAGCTTTCCCCAGGAACAATTGCTGTCTCCGTCTGGGCTCAGGGCGCAGGCTACAGAGGTGGCCGGGCGTTGCGCCCCTCCCCCAGCTTCGCTGCCAGGGGCTCTACGCTCAGCGGAGCCCCGCCTCTCTTCCGGGTCACGGTGCCTGGGCCGGGACTGCGAGGGGTCCCGAACTTCCCCTCGTGGGCTCCCCGTTCTTGGGCAGCACCGTCTCTCCTCCGGTCTCGAGACGCACCCTCCGGGGCCTGGGAAGGGTCGCGCACCTCCCTTTGTATCCGCTGCGGACCCCAGCACCCGGGAAAAGCTGTGTCCCCTCTGGATCTCCGTTTGAGCGAGTAAACCCGCAGGGCGCACCCGGGACAGATCGTCTCAGCTCCAGAAGACCTTCCCTGTTCCCGGCTGGGCTGTGAGTTCTCAGTCCACCCTATAACCACACACACCCCTGTTTGGGGGCGCGGGTGCCCACGGGAAGGACTCCACCCCCACGACAAGGCCTCTCCTGGTCCGGCAGACTGGGTACTCACTGTTCCCCGTGGGTGCGCACAGCTCCTGCGTTTCTGCTGGATCCAACCCCTGACTGGGGACAGAGTCTGCTCATCTCTCCCAGATGCCCTCCATGCCCAGCTGGGTCCCTTCTGGCCTCCTACCGTCATTTCATTCAATATCTGGATAACTTCTGATGCCCTATTTTCATAAATGTTGCGATATCCGTGGTCTCCTAGTCTGTTTCTCCTCAGATCGGCCAAATTCTCCCCTGCGCACCGGAGAGGGGGATTAAGACTCCTCCTCTCAAGCCGCCATCTTCCCTCCCTCATGTGAGTTCTTTATATATTATGGAGATCATACCCTTGTCCAAGGTGTCATTGGAAAGTATGTTTTCCCATATAGTAGGTTTTCTTTTTATTTTAATGTTGTTTTTTTTGATCATGCAGAAGATTTTTAATTTGATGAGGCCCCACTTGTTTATTCTTTCCTGTATGTCCCTTGCTTTAGGGGATGTATCAGTGAAGATGTTGCTGCGTGAAATATGTGAGATTTTTCCTGCTGATGTTTTCCTCTAGGACTTTTATGGTGTCACTACTTATATTTAAGTCTTTTATCTTCCTTGAAATTTATTTTTGTGTATGGTGTAAGTTAGTGATCAAGTTTTATTTATTTATTTATTTATTTTGCAGATAGCTGTCCCGATCTCCCAACACCATTTGTTGAAGAGGCTATTTTTACTGCATTTTATGCTTCTTCCCCCTTTGTCAAATATTAATTGACCATAGAGACTTGGGTTTATTTCTGGGCTCTCTGTTCTGTTCCATTGGTCTATGTGTCTGCTTTTATGCCAGTACCAGGCTGTTTTGATTATAGTGGCCCTGTAATATAGTTTGATATCAGGTATTGTGATTATTCCTGCTTTGTTTTTCTTTCTCAAAATTGCAGCAGCAATAGCTGTCATTTATGGTTCCATATAAATTTCTGAAATGTTTGTTTTGTGTCTGGGAAATATGTCATTGGTACTTTAATAGGGATCACACTGAAACTATAAATCACTTTGGGTAGTATGGACATTTTGATGATGTTAATTCTTCCAATCCATGAGCATGGTACATGCTTCCATATGTTTGTGTCTTCCTTAATTTCTTTCTTCAGTGCTGTATAGTTTTCTGAGTACAGGTCTTTTACCTCCTTCATTAGGTTTATTCCTAGGCACTTTATTTTTCTTGTTGCTATATCAAATGGGATTTTTTTCCCCTGATTTCTGTTTCTGATATTTCATTGTTGGTGTACAAAAATGCCTTTGATTTCTGAATATTGACTTTGTGCCCTGCTGTTTTTGCCAAATACATTTATTAGGTGCAGTAGTTTTTTTGGTGGGGTCTATAGGATTTTCTATGTACACTATCATGTCATCTGCAAACAATGACAGTTTTACTTCCTCCTTTCCAATTTGGATGTCTTTTCTTTCTTTCTTTTTTTTTTTTTGTCTGACTGCTGTGGCTAGGATTTCCAGTACTATGTTGAATAGCAGTGGTGAAAGCAGGCATCCTTGCCTTGTTCCTGATCTTAGTGGGAAAGCTCTAAGTTTTTACCCGTTGAATATGATATTGGCTGTAGGTCTCTCATATATGGCCTTTATTATGTTGAGGAATGCTCCCTCTATTCCCATTTTGCTGAGTATTTTTATCATAAATGGGTGCCTTACCTTATCAAATGCTTTTTCTTCATCTATTGATATGATCATGTGATTTTTGTCTTTGCTTTTGTTTATGTGATGTATTACATTTACTGATTTGCAAATATTGTATCATCCTTGCATCCCTGGAATGAATTCCACTTGATCATTGTGTATGATATTTAACTACATCATGGATGTGGTTTGCCAATATTTTGTTGAGGATTTTAGCATCTATGTCCTTCAGCGATATTGGCCCAAAGATTTATTTCTTTGCTATGTCTTTATCTGGTTTCAGGATTAAAATGATGCTGGCTTCATAAAAAGAGTTTGGGAGTCTTCCATCTTCTTGGATTTTTTGGAATAATCTGTGAAGGATAAGGGTTAACTCTTCCTTAAAGGCTTTGTAGAATTCTCCTGTGAAACTGTCTGGTACAGGGCTTTTGTGTGTTGGGAGTTTTTTTTAATTATTATTATTACTGCTTCAATTTCTTCAGCTGTTATTGGTCTGTTCAGGCTTTCTGCTACTTCTTCACTGAGTTTTGGAAGATTATATTTTTCTAGAAATTTGCCTAGGTTTTACCTAGGTTTTCAAATTTCTTGGCATACAGTTCTTCATAGTAGTTCCTTACAATACTTTGTATTTCTGTAGTATCAGTTGTAATCTCTCCTCTTTCATTTCTGATCATGCTTATTTGGGTCCTCTCTCTTTTTTTCTTGATGAGCCTGCTAAAGGCTTTTCAATTTTGTTTATCTTTTCAAAGAACCAGCTCCTGGATTTATTGATCCTTAGAATTGTGCTTTTAGTCTTTATGTCATTTAATTCTGCTCTGATCTTGGTTATTTCCTTCCTTCTACTTGCTCTGGGCTGTCTTTGTTATAGTTCCTTGAGTTCTTGTAGGCACAGGGTTAGGTTGTTTATTTGAAATATTTCTATCTTTTTTTAGGTATGCCTGTATCACTATGAACTTCCCTCTCAGGACAGCTTTTCACTGTGTCCCATGACTTTTGGATTGTTGTGAGTTCATTTTCATTTGTTTCCAGAAACATTTTGATTTCTTCCCTGATCTCATTCTTAACCCATTCATTGTTTAATAGCATGCTATTCAATCTCCATGAGTTTGAATGTTGTAGGTTTTTTTTCCTTGGAGTTGGTTTCTAGTTTCAGTCCCTTGTGGTCAGAGAAGATGCTTGGTATGATTTCAATTTTCTTGACCTTGTTGAGGCTTGTTTTGTGTCCTATCATGTGGTCTATCTTTGAAAATGTTCCATGTGCATTTGAAAAGAATGTGTATTTTGCTTCTTTGGGCTGAAAGGCTCTATATATATCAGTTAAGTCTATTTCATTTAGGTCATTGTTAAATGCCACAATATCTTATTGATATTTTGTTTGGAAGATCTATCCATTTTTGACAGTGGGGTGTTAAAATCCCCTACTATAATTGTGTTGCTGTCAATATCTTTCTTGAAGTCCTCTAAAATTTTCTTTATATATTGGGGTTTTCCTATGTTGGCTGCATATATATTTGCAATGTTTATGTCTTCTTGATGGATTCTTCCCTTGAGTATTATGAAATGACCTTCTGGGTCTCTTTTTTTGAAGTTTATTTTGTCCAATATGACTATTGCTACCCCAGTTTTTTTTTTTTCCTGTCCACTTGCTTGCAATATTTGTTTACAGCCACTCACTTTCAGTCTGTGTAGGTCTTTTGTTCTGAGGTGGATCTCCTATAGGCAGCATATGTGTAGGTCATGTTCTCTTATCCATTCAGCTATTGTGTATTTTTTGATTGGGGAATTTAATCCATTTATGTTTAAAGTTATTATTGATAGGTACTTATTCATTGCCATTTTTTCATACCTGTGTTCCTCTCTCTTTCACTCTTTTCCTTCTTTTTATTAAAGCAAACCCTTTAGCATGAGAAGAATTGTATTCTTCATTCCTCTGCTGGCCTGCGGTCTAAGAATGAGAGACGTGGGGAGCAAATCCTAACCTGCAGGGTGGAGCAGAAGCAGCCCAGCCAAGCTCAGCTTGACCCACTGACCTCCAACCTTATCTATGCAAACTGTAACAAAGGATCATGGTTTTAAACCTCTGAGTTTTAGGGTGGTTTTTTTATGCAGCATTATTGTGGCTATTGCTAACTGATACAATCCATAAGATGATCATTATTATCAGTGCTCATTTTACAGATGAGGAAACTGAAGCTTAGAAATGCTCAGCAACTTGCCTAAGTTCTTGCAGCTAATAAGTGTGAGAGCTGAGACTAGAATCCAGGGAGCCTGACTTCAGAATTTGTGTTCTTACCTTTCATACACAGAGCCTCATCAAATAAGCCAAATATCAAAATTTAGAGTGCTGGTCTTTCTAAATGTAACACAAAGCATGAATAGCAAATAAGTGAAATATGAGAATCTGACAGCTCTATACTTCGCACAAATTAGATACCTTCATGCTGAAAGAAAGAAAGAAAGAAAGAAAGAAAGAAAGAAAGAAAGAAAGAAAGAAAGAAAGAAAGAAAGAAAGAAAAAGAAAATCTATTCATGGAATTCCATCACAGCACCACCCCAGCATTAAGCAGCCTGCCTCAGTCACCTGGCTGATTGTGTTAACAGCTCTGAGTGGCATAGCACTTATTTTTTTTTAAGTGGAGAGAATGGCAGAGGGAGATCAGAAGCATCACTGAGTCAGGCAAGAATGTGACTGCAGAAAGCCTGAATCATCCAGCTGACCTGTGCACATCACCATTTAACCACTAGCTAAATCCCAAATCTCCACCCCAGGGCTGTAGGGGCAAAGGCTTTCTAATCCAATGGAAATGTCAGATATGTCAATTATTTCTGTATGCCAATTATTTCTCAATAAAACTGGAAAACATAAGCCTGGAATATACTGCTTAAAGCATAGTATGTTCAAGGCCAAAGTGAGAGGTTCCAATTTAGCAGGTAGCTATGGCATTTCTAATTCTAGGCCACCTCACTAAGGCTCCCTTGCTGTCAAGGAAGATGAATAAGGATAATCCATCTTATTCCTGAGACATCTTAATCCCCATAGGCTGATAACATCCTCTAATGCCTCTGAATTCCAATAACCTTGTCCTTATACCTTTCTTAACAGATTATACGTTTTCTGGAGATGAAGACCATTTTGTGGATTTCTGTTTCACTTGCAGCACCTTGTATACAGTAGGTGTTTTATAAATATTTGCTCAATAAACAAATAACTAAATGGGGAGATAGGAGGATATGGTGTGATGATTAGGCCTCTCCTGTTCATCACTGCACCACCTGGGTCCAACACACTGCCTGGGAGCTGGTGGATACCAGAAAACTACATGGTCATAAATGAGTACATCATCTGCACTAGGTAGCAGAGGGCCTGGGTTGCTGTTCATCTCTAGATTTATCTGGATTCATCTCTACAGTGCCTTGAAAAGATTCCCCATTGTTTCTGCAAATGTGGATGCCAGAGCATCTTAGGTCATGTTGATGATCAACTTTTCCTTTGTTCCATTAACTCCCCAGCTGCCTTTTAGTAGATTCTCTGCTTACTTCAGCTGGCTGGAGTTGAATTCTTTTGCTTGCAGCCATCGAACCTTAACTGGTAAATCAGTATTTTCCCAAATGCAGTCCATGGACTGCTTATATCTCGGAACTGTGGAGCCTGAAGATAAGGATCTGTAGGCTCACCTTACATGTGGCTCCACAGGTCTCATGCTGAACTCTGAATCAGAATTTTTGGCAGAATCTGCCTATTTGACAAGCTTCTCAGGAGATGTTTTTGCATGCTTTGAGCATAATGAATGGGATGATTTGCAAGGTCCTTTCAACATTAAAACTCTATAATTTTATGAAGCAAAATGGTAGCTCCTTGCCAAGGCCTGTAGGACTTGATTGGCTCCTGAAAAAGGTGGCCTTTGCTAGCACATTTCATTCCCTCTCTCCAAGCCTCACCTCAGTCCAGCATCAGTGATACTCTTTCTGTCGTTTCCACCCCAGGACCTTCACACTTGCTGTCCCCTCAGCCAAGGACTCCCTCTCCCAAGTCTTCACATGGCTGGCTCCCTCCTTCCACTCAGGTCAGTTCCAGTGCCACCACCTCAGAGAGCATGGGCCCTGTAACTATCTCACCTGTTCCCTCCACCCCATACTGTCTGCCATAGCACCCTAGCAGGTACCACTGTCTGAATCGGTCATCATTTATTTGTTTGGCTACTAGTTGTACTCCTCCCTTAGAATGCAAGTTCCATGACTGCAGGAACAAGCTTGTTCTTGTTGCCAGAATATCCCCAGTGCCTGGAACTTTATAACATAGCAAGTTCTTAGTATACATTGTTGGTTATACAAAATCCATGAATATTCGATAATCTCTGAACACTATTCTATAGATAATATTACTCTAAAAACAGCCTAGGATTAATAAAACTAAATGTCACATTTACTTTTAGATACTTGTCATCTCAAATAATATTCTTCAGTGAAATTCCCACTGCCTCCAAATTTAATCTTTGTTGCTTGAAAGCACACACACACACAAGCCACTTTTCTACTTTAAATCCTCTCAGCTAAGAAAAATCTGGCCTAAATTCCCTTAAATCAATAAATAACCAAGAATTCTTGTTTCTTCAAAGCACTAGAGGAAAGCCAACTGAAATATTTCCCATCTGCATCTACAAGGCAGGCATGCTTGATTTTAAAAGCACATGCTCCCTCTACTGGAAATATGCAATATTGCAGCTTGGGCCGGAACAGTCAAATGCATTATCAGGTATGGAGTGTCCTGTTACCCCCGAAACCAGATGAAGTAAGCAAATGAAAAGAGCAATACCCACAACAAATAAATGAATCTACTCTTTGTACTTATTTGTTCTGAGAGTTAAATTCACCAGAACCAATTGGTCTGATGACTCAGAATTCTGACCTTTCAGACATTGAGTACATTTCTTCCTGTAAGACCGAGAAACATCAAGGATGTTTTTCTCTTTTTCAAAGATTTAACTTTAGGTCACTCTAGGTCACTTTAGGACAATCTAAGAAACAAATGGAATAAGTAGAGGAAAATATATGCAAGAAGCAAGCAATGTGCCCTCAAAGCGGCACAAAGTCAAGAGAGTAAGGGTGTGACCTAATGTAATCCCAATGGAAGTCAAATTTTTCATTGGTAAAATAAGAAGGGACTGAGAAGTGACCACAGGATAGCTGCAACTTGAGGAAAGTCAAGAAACCACTGATGGGTTCAGAAGCAGGTTCAGGCTATAGACATAGTTTTGTCTACACAGTGCTGGTTAAACTATCTCAATCAGGAAAGGCAAGGGTTCTCCAATTTGCCAAAGTCTGTCTGCCTCTTATGCACACACCTACACACTTCTGATCTTCTGAGTGTGATATCAGTATTGAGGGCGCATGTCATTTCCATTTTGCACACTAATTCTAACAGCCAGTCACTTCATGCATTCATGGGACTTGCCTGGGCCCTGCAGGCATTTGACCTTACACTCTTGCCTAATCCCTTTTGAGATGTTCTGCATGATGTTACAAAATGTCTGTCCTCTTTACCCCAACACACACTTGCACACACACACACAGCTCTAGCTTTATGGATTTTTTTTTCTCCTTCATGACATACTCTGAAGTACCCATTTGCCAAAAAACATGAAAACAGGGATCCTCTATTTCTGTCTCCCAGCCTCAGCACAGAGCTTTTAGCAAATCCAGCTTGAAAAGCTAGTGCTTGTTGTAAGGAAAAAGCACCCTGTCCACTCAGAAATTGTGTGTGTGTGCACTATGTATATATGTGCAAGGGGATAAGGCTACATATTTTTCCTTCTTAGTATTTGAAAATACTCAGTATACCCTGGCTGGTGTGGCTCAGTGGTTGAATGCTGGCCTGTGAATCAAAGGGTCACCGGTTTGATTCCTAGTCTAAGGCACATGCCTGGGTTGTGGTCCAGGTTCCTAGTATTGGGCATGCAAGAGCCAACCACACATTGACGTTTCTCTCCCTTCCCCTCTCTAAAATATACAATAAATGAAATCTTTAAAAATTCCTAACTAAAAAAAAAAAAATTCCTAACTAAAAGCAAATCATGGTGGCAGTTACATCCTAGGTCTATAGTTTCCCTGACAAAGATCATTGTTAAGTGAGCCTGTCTACTTGGCTCTTTGTATCTAGACAACGTACCTTTGAAATGTCAGAGTGATCTCCTTTTCCAGACCCCTGAGGACATACCCACACACCAGAGCAGAAACCACGGAACCCCTTATTGTTACTTTGTTCCCTGAATACCATCTTTGTGTGCTCTATATGTTAATTATTATCTATCCTGTACCCACCAATGTAAAAGAAGTATGTGTCTCTCCATCTTTCTCTTTATCCAGTCTCAGAGCTTTCCCTGATTGGCTTTCTCTTGCCTCCCTAATCTATCACTAATGGATTTCATGTAACCCCCTTATGTCTCCTCCTTTGATTGTAATGAATAAAATAAGCTACAAGACTGATGGAGGAGCTCTTAGGAGTTAAACATTTTGTACTTAAAGTTACAGTTAATAAGCTTCATAATTAATACACGTGAAAACTGTTGTTTTAGGAACTGAAGGTATGACCTACTCTGACTCCAGGAGACCCATAAACAATTCAACCTCTGTGCCCCAGGACTACAAGCGATCAAGATGGTACCTGAGTCACTGTGCTCCAGGGTAAGATGTCTGCAGGGAGGACAAAGATAAAGAATTACCAGTCAGCAGATGAAAGGATCCTAGAAAAATTGAGAGATTGCAATTTTTATCTGATTAATATTTTCCCTGAATTCCAAACCACTTACCCACACTTTTCTTCTTATAAAAAAGGTCAGTTTGAAATGAGAGGTAAGACAGTCTTTAGGATACACAACCCAGCGTCTTCTAGATCACCAGTATCTGAATAAAGCACCCATAAAGACTCAGTCCTTGTCACTACTTATGGTTCTGGTGGTGACAGGCAGCATGAACGCAGACTTTTCCAGTTTCAAGAGTGCCATTCTCAGGAGCATCTGTTCAGTCCATTGAGATTTTGCTTCCTGAAACTGTCATCAGTTTGGTCCAAATAAACTCTAATAAGAATTTTTTCTTAGGATAGACTTTTTTTTGTTGACATTACTAAAAAGTCATACATTTAAGTAGAACAGGTTTTTTTATTTTATATCAGGAAAAATGAAAAGCTAAAGCTTGTGCCCAGCAGGCTTTCTGACTTTTGAGCTCATATCTGCCTCTTAACTAATCATAAAATGAAAGGAAAGAGGAGAAACTGCCAACAGTTGGACAACTGGGTCAGATAGAACAAGGTGTATTCCATTTCTGAAGGACTGTTTATGTTTTGGATTTTTTAAATTATTACCAGGCTTGTTATTACATGCACATTCTGTTGAACACAGGACGTTTGGTTATTACCTTTTATCAAAATGTCAGAAGGGCAGGTTTTAAGTGAGCTAGACAACATGACAGAGCATTGTTCTCATCCAGTCTTTGAAATTGGTTGCAAATGAATCTCCTCTGAATGGCATGTGAGAGAAGCTAAGAACTCTCCTAATGATGTGCATCTGTAGGCTTTGCCTGGGCTTTGGCTGCATTTACATCACTATGAACTACAATTACAGCTCGTTTCCAGAAGACACAGAGAATGTGAATCGCAGCAGCAGGCTTCCTGCCTTGAATTTCTGCCAGGAGCCTGCGTCACACGCCAGACATCTGTAGCACATTAACCTGTACTCTTGTTATCTCTCAACATGCTGAACAACGGCCCAAACCTCTGACAAAACAAGTGGCTGATGCACTTTCAAGAAACCCTCTAAAGTTGGACAGCAATTCATAAGCCTGCACAAAACTTCTAGGCTAATTTATACAGTAAAAGAAAAGCCAAAATAGAGCTGGGGTGATTTGTGTTTTCTGAACTTTATTTCAACTTGATGGATTTAGATGGTCTGTGCTATAGACTAAATGTCTGTGTCCCCCCAGAATTTATAGGTTAAAGCATAATCCCCAAATGTGACGGGATTTGGAAGTGTGGTCTTTGGAAGGTGATTAGGTCATGAATAGGATTAATTCTCTTGGAGGCCCTAGAGAGCTTCTCCACCTCTCCCTGTTACAGGGTGCAGCCAAGAGGGTGGGGACCCCAGGTGGACATTTGGGATGGGGCCCAGAACTCAAGGTGTCCAGAGATTCTAAGATGTTTTTTTTTTACCTCTTCCCCCCCCACCACAGGTGTGAGCTGGGGGAAGGGGCACACAGAGCAAGAACGTGCAGGGCAGCTTTGCAGCTAATCCATGGCATGGTTATTTAACATACCTATAGCCTTGGGCTGGTTGCCTGAATATGCTAAATAGCTATGGCCATGCTCTGGGCTAGGGGGATGGAAAGGAACACCTCCC
>PVIA01019035.1:0-11419 GCA_004024845.1 Tonatia bakeri | reverse complement strand
CCTTTCATGACTTGGAATACTTCTTTCCAGCCCCTTCTTGCCTGCAAGGTCTCTTTTGAGAAATCAGCAGACAGTCTCATGGGAACTCCTTTGTAGGTTACTGTCCCCTTATCTCTTGCTGCTTCTAGGATTCTCTCCTTCATTTTTACCTTGGGTAATGTAATTATGGTGTGCCTTGGTGTGTTCCTCCTTGGGTCCAACTTCTTTGGGATTCTCTCAGCTTTCTGGACTTTCTGGAAGTCTATTTCCTTTGCCAGATTGGGAAGTTCTCCTTTATTATTTGTTCAACTAACTTTTCCACTTGTTGGTCTTCCTCTTCTCCTTCTGGTACCCCTATAATTCAGCTGTTGGAACGTTTCAAGATATCCTGGAGGTTCCTAAGCCTCTCCTCATTTTTTTGAATTCTTGTTTCTTCATTCTTTTCTGATTGTATGTTTGTTTTTCTTCCTTCTGGTCCACTCCATTCATTTGGGACCCAGTTTTCATTCCATCACTATTGGTTCCCTGTGCAGTTTTCTTCATTTCACTTAGTGTAGCGTTCATTTTTTCATCTAATTTGCGACCAAAATCAACCAATTCTGTGAGCATCCTGATCACCAGTGTTTTGAACTATGCATCTGATAGGTTGTCTATCTCTTGGTCGCTTATAAGTATTGTCTCTGGGGCTTTGATTTGTTCTTCTGTTTGAGCCATTTTGTGTATGTTGATGCGCCTGTTACATAGTGAGGGACGCAGCCTTTTGTGTTCACCAGGGCAGGGCAACCCAGTTGCTGGGTTATGACACTGTATGTGGGGATGGGGTCAGAGAGGGAACAATGGCACTTGCTCCGCTCTCTGTTGGATTTCAGTCCCCTTTGCCGCTTCCCACAAGCAAATTGGGCCTTTCTGGTGCTGGTTCCCGGGTGGGTGGGCTTGTGTATGTTCTAGGACCCTGTGGGTCTCTCCAATGAACTCTCCCGTGAGGCTGGGAGTCTCTCCCAGTACCTCAACCTCCACAAGTGTTTTCAATCGGTGCTTTTAGGCTTTATTTCCCAGCGCTGGGGCCCTGGGTTGTGTGGTCTATCTTGCTGCCCATTTTCGCCTTGTTTATCTGCACGCGAATGTGTGACTGTGGACAGCCAGCTGCCTTGCACGCCTCCCTGCACCCACGCCCAGGGTCTGCCACCGGGATCTGCCAGCTGCCGTCTGCACCCTGCGCACCAGGGTCTGCCAGCCACTGCTTTTTCCTGCCACAGCTCCTCTCCGCCGGCCGCTGACTCTGCCCCTCTTACCGGTCTGGATGAATGGTTGTCCGGACTTCCATACAGTTCAATTTTCTGTCTGTTCTGGTTGTTCTTTTGTTTCTAAATTTTTGTTGTCCTTAATTTTGGTTGTGCGAGGAGGTACAGTGTATCTACTTACACATCCATCTTGGCCGGAAGTCCAGGATTTTTTCCTTGTAGTGAGAACTTTAAGATCTACTACTCTCTTAGCAATTTTCAGGTATACGCAGTATAGTATTATTGACTATAGTTGCCATGCTGTACATTACACTGCCATGGTTTACTTAGCTTATAACTGGAAATTTGCACCATTTCACCCATCCCTCACCCCTGCCTCTGGCAACCATCAGTCTGTTCTCTGTATCTGAGTTGGTTGGTTGGTTTTTTTTAGATTCTACATATAAGCAAGATCATACAGTATTTGACTTTCCGTGTCTAACTGACTTCATTTAGCAAAATGCCTTCAAGGTCCATCCATGTTGTTGCAAGTAGCCGGGTTTCCTTTTTTAAGACTTAATAATGTTCCTCTTCATGAGCGTGTATGTGTGTGGGTAAGATGCCATGTTCTTTATCCATGCACCCATCAGTGGGCACAGGTTGTTTCATTGACCCCTTTTTCATAAGGAATTTAGAATTCAAAATGAATATAATTGTGAAATAAAAACAATTTGATAATGATTATATATTGTTTTCATTTTTTTTCTTGTAAATTAAATTATAAATTTCATTGAGGGCAGAAATTGAGTCATACACTTGCATTCCTATCGATACTGGCCCATGGTCACACCTGACTGCCTTTTTACATTTGCAGTTTACTTCAACTTCAGTGGAAGCAAGACCTGGATAGAGGTTTGGAGCTTATCAGCAAAGCTATTGAGATTGACAGTAAATGTGATTTTGCCTATGAAACCATGGGAACTATTGAAGTGCAAAGGTAAAACTTCTAGCGTTTATTCCTAGGAAATTTAAGGCAGCTTCATAAATATATTATCATTTCATGCATCTCATTACAGATGTTATTGTCAATATCCATTAAGTTTTTAAGTCTTAATATGTTAAGCCTTTTGAGACAAGCTTCCCTTAAAACTACACAACTTTTATTTGTCTTGTTGCATTATTTTTCCAGTTAAAAACTCATACTTACAAAAATGTGCTTTAAGTCAAGCTCTTGGAGACAAAAGCCTACAGTGTGCTTAGGTAGTACAGTATAGCATAAGGGTTGGTAGCCAGGTTGCAAAAAGACCTACATCCTGCTACAAAGAAGCAACCAGCCAAGTGAGTGGGCAAGTTGCAACATCATCTCTGAGCCTCTGAGTTTTCTTTAAAATCAGGGAGTTGGTAAGATTTTTGCAATTCTCACTTCCCATAACTTGTTTTGTGTAAATGTTTATCCAGAGTTGCACTTGAGAGCCACCATTAACAGGTGACAACTGTTACACCGTAGAGTGCAGTGTAGCACATAGACCTAGTTAACATTGGAGTTGCCGCCCACTTGGGTATCTGCTCTGTGGCCAGGTACTGCACTTTAGGTGTTTGCCAAGTATTATTTCCACTGATCTGTACAGCAGTCTTTATAATGCTACAAAGTGGAGATTACATGATCCTCCATGAAATTAAAAAGTATAGACACTGATGTCCAGATTGAGTGACACGACCCCATATTTCACTGATACCAAAACTGATCTTGCCACTGTTACTTGTCAGGATGTCTCAATTCCCTGTCATTCAGCCCTTCCTGGGATCCTCTGCCCCAGAGCAGGCAGAATATACATACAGGCTGATGAAAAATTGTGTGGTTCTTTTGAACCATTCAGTACTGACAGTTGCATGTAAATATTAAATTATTTCTTAATTGCCTATTTGTTAATGGGAATAAAATATTCTTATATTAAAATAGGATGAGGTGCCCTGGCTGGTGTAGCTCAGTGGATTGAGTGCGGGCTGCGAAGCAGGCATCGCAGGTTCAATTCCCAGTCAGGGCACATGCCTGGGTTGCAGGCCATGTCCCCCAGCAACCGCACATTGCTGTTTCTGTCTTTCTCCCTCCCTTCCCTCTCTAAAAATAAATAAATAAAATCTTAAAAAAAAACATTTAAAAAAATAGGATGAGGTAGTGGTTCTTAATCTTTTTTCAGCAAACCTGTAGATTTTTCTTAGAATAATGTACATAAAAAACACTTCTGTGTTTAAGTTGTTCATAGAGCCTGGGCAAAGGACCTCTGACTTACAGGGTTTAATGAATTTTATTCTTTTGTTAATTGTACTTTAAGAAATTCATTCTAAATCTTGTCTTACAAATAAATGTGACTGGATGAATAAAATTGCTGATTATCGTAGGATTTAGCAAATCTAATATGGTGTCTAATATCTGAACTCCTAAAAAGCTTCTTTTAAGTAAGTCTACCATGTAGCCATCAATTGTAGTAGGTTAGTTACCCCAAAGGTACATTGTACTTTTTAAGATTCTAACTGGCGCGCATACGGTAGGGACTTAATAAGTATTGCAAGATTGCATGCACGTATGTATAGGTACAGAGCTAATACTAATTACTTAAAGCAGTTCTTGTTTCTTGGTATTTATATAAAGCCAAACCACACTTCAACTGTAAAAGATAAATTATATTTTTGACCAAGCATATTCACCCATTTACTCAAAAATCAGATACTAATTAATAGGCATAGTATGAGGTTCTAGAAATTGAGAGCTTCCCTTCAGGATCCAGTAAGATTGTATATAAACAAATACCCGACTGTCACAGGGTGACAACAGGACTCGGACACTGCGGCAGGGGCAGGAAATACTTCTCACAGAGATACTAGGTTTGAATTGTGCGTTAGGGAGGTGAGGATTTGACTAGAATGGAGCAAAGCGGCAGTGATAGATCGCCTGAGCAGTACACACGGGCACGGGTGTATACATACAGCACAGTAGGGTGAGGCCGTCGCTTCTTTCTAAAGGAGTGTCACCAGACAGGAGAAGCACATAGAGCTTAGAAACCAGACAGGAAGACTGTAAATAAGTCATTTGATTTCTCTCCTCTCACCGTTCTTTTCTGTAAAATAAGACTACAAGAGGTACAATAATCACATCATATGTGTAATCGTAGCTAAGATTCATTGAGCGCTTTCTGCGTGCATTGTTTTGTTATAAAGAAGCATTTTATTAGAATCACAGTTGAAACTTCCTGGTCAAATTCCATGTAAATGCTTACTAACTTCATTGCATTCTGTGAAGTGCTTGTTGAATGAAACACTTAAAATTTTGTTCTTTTAGAGGAAACATGGAGAAAGCCATTGACATGTTCAACAAAGCTATTAACCTGGCCAAGTCAGAAATGGAAATGGCTCATCTGTACTCACTCTGTGATGCTGCTCATGCCCAGACAGAAGTTGCAAAGAAATATGGATTAAAACCACCAACATTATAAAATAGGGGGAAGGAACATGACCCTCTTTTTAGAAGAAATTTACCCCATCTTCAACTGAACCCTAAAGACACTGTCAAGAACTGTGTTGAATGGTGGAACTTAGTGTTTCCTGTTGTGCTGCTGTTGTCCGTTCCATCTGTCCTGTGTGGGTGTTGTTGGAGTGGCTGTTGAAGGAAGTGTGTGGTGTTGCAGCTTTTATTCCCTGTGCAACGGAAGCTTACAGCCTGTTAAAGGGTTATTAAAACAGTTGCAAAGAGTACAAATGATAATTGGCCATGCAAATAAAAACTTTGATTTGTTCATTTGGCTTTTTTTTTTTTTTTAGGAGGGTGGGGGGATGATTGCATTCTGGATGATTTTGTTTTTGTGTTTGTGTAATATATTGTAGCATGTTGGTTTTTATATTAACATAGTTTAAGTGCTATAAAATAGGTTTCTTTTAGATTCAATTAATCCCTTTTAGGTTTTGTTTTCTTAAGGAAACAAATGGTGACTTTGTTTTTAAGGCAGCAAAATTGAGGGCCTTTTAAACTTGTCAGCATGCACAATGCCTCTAATTCTGCAGAAAGTTAGACTCAGTGGCAGCTCTTAAGCCTTTGAGCCCCTTCATCTCTAAAGGATAATGTACATCATTCATACAGTTCACAATAACTGGTTTGTAT
Source organism: Tonatia bakeri (assembly GCA_004024845.1). Taxonomy (NCBI): domain Eukaryota; kingdom Metazoa; phylum Chordata; class Mammalia; order Chiroptera; family Phyllostomidae; genus Tonatia; species Tonatia bakeri. The sequence goes on along the minus strand of PVIA01019035.1, from coordinate 6,067 downwards.
AGTGTTCATAAATTATGCAGAAGCAAGTATTCTGATGATACATGTGCTGGGAGACTCCAGGTAACAGGTAAGGTGAAATGGAAGTGTTTTTAATTGCCCATGGCTATTTCCTGTAGCAAGTGCTATTAAATAGTGTACTTTTTAAAGAAAATGCAAGTTGGTTATATGTATAAAGATGGAGTGTGATATGTGGGACTATTTAATTAGCTCACAATTTCTAGTGAAGAAAATGTGGCTAAAAGTTCAAAAAGGATATAATTCTTGGGGCCAGAAGCATAGTATTTTCTGATGTTTAGTGCTTCAACTGTGGCTAAATTGTGCTCAAGGACTTTTGTGCCAGTTATTTTCCAAGATGCTGAGCACACAAGGAATGCCTTTCAGTTTGGAGGAACCTTGGTCTCTAAGGCTGACTGCCCACGTCCCAGTCTTCACTAGGGGTACTGAAGGCAAATTCTTGTTTTCTCTTTACCATGTCTTCTCACTTAGAAATAACTATTTTTTTTCTAGTTGCCACTTTTATAGACCATCCTTTTGCTTATATGCTGCATTTTCTGGTCATTGTGTTCTCAAGGGGGCTCCTATTTTGAGGGGGGAAGGTTTATTTAAGCCTGAGAGTCATAAAACATCAAGCCCTTACTTACACTTTTCTGGAAATGAAGTCTCATTGGAGTTTACATTGCTGGGAGTAAAGGAGCCTTTTACCCCTCTTTTAAAGGGTGCTTTATCCTATTGAAACCAAAAAGATTTTGTCTATAAATGCTGTCTCTTTAGAAACTTAGAATTACTCCCTTTCAAAGTCAGTCTGGGAAATATTGAGGAGGCCTCTAATTGGTGGAGGCAGTTAATATAATTTAAGGTGACGTGGATAGTGGAAAGTATGAGAACTCTGCATCTTAGTTCTTCTCTTATGATAACCCCCAAATACAGAAATATTCTACATCTGTGAACAACCTGATTTTTAAAAGTTTTTATTTGCATGGCTGTGTTTACACGAACACTAATATTTTCTTCTACTCTTCTCCCTTCCTACCCCTTGGGGTTGGGAAGAAACACACAGAGGAAACTGAAGCATGTGCCATTCAATACTGTCATTCCAAATCCTCACGGACTATTGCCTGTTCTGAAAAATATTTTAACCTGCACTGAAAGCTGCATCTGTCTGTATCTTTACTTTTGTAAATGACCTCACGTGTAAATTCACCAAATAAATGTTACATTCAAGCTTTTCTATCTATTCTTGAAATCTATTTACAAGCCATAACACACTGGTAGAGTGTATGATCCTCCCCAAAATAGCTACACCTGGAACCTGATTGTTACTTTATATGACAAAAATAAACTTTGCTAATGTGATTCAGTTAAGAAACTTAAGCTGGGAAAATTATCTTTAATTATGGAGAATTGCTAGTTAGAGTGCCAAAGATTATATACCATGTGGTGTGGAAACACAGATGAGAATAAATTCCTCTAGACTTGAGGGATTAGATAAGGATCTTTTTACACGGGAAATAACCAAAAATTTTTAAAAATCTAAGTGAAATTCATTATGAGTCTGAGCTGAAAATAAGCCATCCTAGGTAAGAGTCCAGCAATTTTTTTTTTTTTTTAACTACTGAGACACAAATGGTGGAGCTACATGTTTGAGAGTTATCAGCATATATTTAAGACCATGCATGTTGATGAGATTACTTTGGGACAGAATTAAAACTGGAAACTGTAAAAATAAAACTTGGACCCATCAACACTTAAGGGACAAAGGTAGCAATGAGAAAGCAGCCAGAGCGCCAAGGTCACAATGGCGTTAGGTTTCAGAGGCAGCACAGGCCTGCATGAACCTTGTCACTTTTGCCAGGGAAGTGTCAGTGGGATGGGGAGGGCAGAATGGGGCTGCAGGTGTCTGAAAGCAACTGAAAGAAGAGAACATGTGAGCAGAAATGAGTCCTTAAGAAACTGGGAGGAAAAGCCTGTTTTTTACAGGCATGCTTTTTGTTTTGAGGGAAACTTTGAGAATGAATCTATAGACACAATAGTAATAAGAATAGCTGAGCACAAAGGAATACAGTTGTAGGCTTTAGAATATTTCAGGAAGAGGTAGAATCACAACACTGCCCAAATGTTCCTCTATTCCACACTCTTGTTCATTCGGTGAATTAAGAACTGGATATGAAGTAATCATTGAATAAGTATCCTTGTAGTTATACGCTGTATTAGTTATTTGGCGATCTGAGGCTTAATTTCTTAATTCCTGCTCTTAACAAGACCATTTTTATCCTAAAGTGCATTCGCTTCCAACAACTAGCTTTATCCTCCAACCTTCACCCAAGAAGAAACAGCTGAATGATGGTAATTTGGTGAAATATGAAAACTGCAACGCACAGGTAAGCATGCAGCACTAGCAATGTGTTTGGTCAGTGCAGAGATCACAGGAGACAGACCCATCTTTTCCCTTTCCTTCCCTCGGATTCATCAAACCCACTTACCACCAAAACCTAACCAGCAGTGCTGAAGAGGCAGTGCAGCACTAGTTTTAATTTCAATTCTTGTCTAAGCCCTTTTTCACTTCGTGTGCGTTATACAGACCTAACTTTTGGTGGCAGCAAGGAGTCCTTCCCGAAAAATCCACTTGATGTCACAATCAACTACTTAGTCATTTTAAACCCCGTAATGTTACTAATTTCTTCATCTGCAACCAGCACAACACCTACTATGTTATTAGCTCAAACGTCAAATAGCTCGGCCCAAGTCAAGCAGCACATCCCGGATATTTCAACATACATTATCACCCCTGGGAGGGAGCCACTTGAATGAGCTAAATCTTACTTACCTAAGTTGCAGGTGACAGATTCCAACTTCAGAGTGTTCAAAAAAACCCAAAACCATGGCCTACCTCATTAAGAAGTCAGTATAGGGCAGTAAATTAAAGTACTTTTTATACACTGTAGACTGCAATGTTCTTCCACTTAAAGGGGAACAAATTCAGGGTTCATTCTGACCAGCTATCACATTCTTAAAGGTGAAATCTGACCCCGTTGTACAGGCATTAATTACACAGAGGAACAAAGGGCAGAAGTGGCTCTGGGAATGCAAGCCAGAGTGTAACCAGGCAGCGGACTGGTGTGCTGCAAGGAAAGGACATGGTGAATCTAGAATTCTGTAATCAGCAAAAATATCTTCTAAAACATGAAGGCAAAATGAAAACTCACACATATTTTAAAAGCTGAAAATGAATCACCAAGCATACATACATTACAAGACATGCTGAAGTCCTTCAAAACACAAGGAAAATTGATCTACATGAAATGAGTACTAGAGATGGCAAATATGTCGATAAGGCTTTTACACACTTGTAAAATCTAAAAGGTCATTGGCTGTTTAAAACAGAAACTATGTATTATGGGGTCCATCCATATGTTGAAACGTGACAATACAAAGGGGGATGAGGTGTGCTCCTGTTAGATTCTCGTGTGTCAACTGGGAGGTATATACTGGAGGGAAGACTGGTATGTTCGGCTGTGTACTATAAACCCTAAGCAATTAACACAACAAAGAATTACAGTTTATAATCCAGTAAAGGAGATAGAGTGAATCACAGAATGATGTTCAGTTACTTCACAAGAAAGGAGAAGGAAATAGGAAACCAATAAATGGGATAAATACAAAAAGAAAAGATGATACATATTTAAATCCACCCATACCAATAAGCACATCAGACAAAATTGGTCTAAACATCCCAAATAAAAGGCAGAGATTGTCGAATTGGATAAAAATGCATGACCCAAGCTGCATGCTACATAAAGGAAACCCACTTTTAATATGGAGACAGGCTAAAATTAAAAGGATGGAAGATCAGCATTGTCTTCCCCCTTAAGTGAGAGGATTTCATCATTCCCCCCCCTTAAATTTACAAGTTGAACAACTGTAATTCCACAAAGACTTGGAAGATCTTACCGAGACACTTAAGGTGGCTGTACCAAAACGAGTAGGGGAGGCAGGACAGGGGAAAGACAGACGTTATGCTGCTGACATGGCTCCAGTGAGCATGGGAGTGGCGGAGGAGCTGGGCTGTAGCCCTCACGCTAGGCCTTAAGTCTAAGGGGGCACAAGCACTTTCCCTCCAAGAAAAGGTACTTCCCTTCCTGCTCCTCATCAGGACAGCTAAGTGAAGGTGGCTGGGAGCTTAAAACAGGTGCTGACAGCCTTTATTAAGGGGTGGGCAGTGAGAGGAGGCACAAGATTATGAACTTGTCTCTTGTGCCCACATTCTTTGGGAGGGGCTGGTAAAGAAAGCTGAGACATGCCCTGGCTGGCGTAGCTCAGTGGATTGAGCGTGGGCTGCGAACCAGGCATCACAGGTTTGATTCCCAGTCAGGGCACATGCCTAGGTTGCAGGCCATGCCCCCCAGCAACCGCACATTGATGTTTCTCTCTCTCCCCCTCTCCCTTCCCTCTCTAAAAATAAATAAATAAAATCTTAAAAAAAAAAAGCTGAGACATGCCCAACAACATAGTGAAAAAAAAGTATGCTACCAACCTGCTGAATTAAGAGCAAAACATTATAAACATGAGAAGAGTACTACTTCAAATGTGTAAGCAGAAAACCCATCAAATACAACGAACAACCAAGATAACTTGAGAGCACAGAAAGAAAATGAAATCTCCAGGACTTCCAGCCAAGATGGAGGCATAGGTAGACACACTGTGCCTCCTCGCACAACCAAAAGAATGACAACAATTTAAAAACAAAAAAACAACCAGAACTGACAGAAAACCGAACTGCAGGGAAGTCAACAACCAAGGAATTAAAGAAGACACATTCATCCAGACTGGTAGGAGGGGTGGAGCCGGGCGAGCGGAGAGGACTCACGGCAAGGCGGCAGCTGGCAGACCCGGTGCCGGATTGTGGACAGGGCACTCAAGGATGCAGCTGGCCAACATGACTGCAGCAGTGTTGGCTGGTGGAGCTGGCAGTCCCACATTCACATGCAGATGAACGGGGAAGAACATCTGAAGAGCAAGAGAGACCATGCAACCCAGAGCTCTAGCTCCGGGAAATAAAGCCTCAAACCACTGATTGAAAACACCGGTGGGGTTGAGGTGGCAGCAGGAGAAACTCCCAGCCTCACAGGAGAGTTCGTTGGACAGACCCACAGAGTCCTAGAATGTACACAAGCTCACCCACATGGGAATCAGCACCAGAAGGGCCCAATTTGCTTGGGGGGAAGTGGAAGAAGTGACTGAAAGCTGGCAGAGTGAATCAAGTACCATTGTTCCCTTTCAGACCCCTTCCCCACATTTACCATCATGTCCCAGCGACTAGGTTGCTCCGCCCTGGTGAACACCTAAGGCTCCACCCCTCATACACAACAGGCGCATCAAAACAAAAAAAGCCCCAAACGAAAGAACAGATCAAAACTCTGGAACAAATACAACTAAGCGACAAAGAGATAGCCAACCTATCAGATGCATAGTTCCAAACACTGGTGATCAGGATGCTCATAGAATTGGTTGATTTTGGTTGCTAATTAGATGAAAAAGTGAAGGCTACACTAAGTGAAATCAAGGAAAATTCACAGGGAACCAATAGTGATAGGAAGGAAACTGGGACTCAAATCAATGGAGTAGACCAGAAGGAAGAAAGAGACATCCAATCAGAAAAGAATGAAGAATTCAAAAAAATGAGGAGAGGCTTAGAAACCTCCAAGACATCTTGAAACGTTCCAATAGCCAAATTACAGGGGTACCAGAAAGAGAAGAGGAAGACCAACAAGTGGAAAAGTTATTTGAACAAATAATAAAAGAGAACTTCCCCAATCTGGCAAAGGAAATAGACTTCCAGAAAGTCTAGGAAGCTGAAAATCCCAATGAAGCTGGACCCAAGGAGGAACACACCAAGGCACACCATAATTACATTACCCAAGGTAAAAATGAAGGAGAGAATCCTAGAAGCAGCAAGAGATAAGGGGACAGTAACCTACAAAGGAGTTCCCATGAGACTGTCTGCTGATTTCTCAAAAGAGACCTTGCAGGCAAGAAGGGGCTGGAAAGAAGTATTCCAAGTCATGAAAGG
>PVIA01019034.1:0-11424 GCA_004024845.1 Tonatia bakeri | reverse complement strand
GCGCGCTGACTCACAGAAGGTTAAGAACCTACTGGAGTGGGACTAGGTGGTGTGGAAGGTTTCCCTTGAGACTCGGTTTCTGCTGCTTTGAGTGAAGACTCCAGCAGCAGCCGCCCTGCACAGCTCTCCTGCCCCAGTCAAGGAGAGGGCCCAGCGAGCCGGTGGTGGGGCAGGAGCACCTGGGGAAAAGGGAAGCGTGTTCAGTGTGTGTTGTCAAGTTCTGCTTGGGGCGCACTCAAAGGGAAATGTCCCTGACCAACTTCTCCATTCACGGGAGAACTGGAGCTGTGCTGTTCACAGAAGAAGAAGCAGTGCCTGGGATGCAACGTCTGGGACAGACGTTTCTTGGTGGAAAGAAGGCAAAGGGCTCCAGCAATCCGTATTTGTCAGCATTAAGCCCCTTGGTGGAAAGTCCCTAAGCTTCTATCCCAAGACTGTGGAGACTAGGTCTGCCTTACTTACTGTCTCCCCAGTGCCTGTCACTGCTCTCACACATCATAGAAATTCACAGACACAGCTGTGTGACCTCACTTCTTGGAGAACTCATGAATACCCCTAAGCTCCACGTGTCCTCTTGTGCAGGCAATAGTGGCTGCTGTCTCTGTGTCATCTCCCATGTCAGGTGCTTGAAAGTCTGTTACCCCCCATCTGTTTCCCCTTCCTGCTGGCCCTCCTCAGCACACCAGGACCTAATCAATAACTCACACCTGCCACTGCCTGAGGACCGCCCCTCCCAGGTGGTGGCTGACTGCTGCTGTGCCTCAGGCCATGGATACTAGTCCCCAAAGGCACAGGCAGCCTGTTGGGTTGTTGCTAGGAGGCTTTCTGGCAGTCTGAACTCTTGTGTGAATTCTCGTGCTGGGGCTGTGTCTAGGCAGTTTGGGGAAGCACTGGCTCTTCATAGGGAGCTATGGGAAGGAGATTGTTTTGCAAAACCCTAGGCGGTGGCTCTCACACAGGTTGAAAAATTAATCGTAAATGCTATGAAACTGTGGAGGGAAGCGACTTTAAAACATACAGGACCAGCTCAGGGTCCCCCTCCGAAGGAGATTCTCACCCTACAAAATCTGTAAGCAAGTGTGTGTGTGCACACAGATTACCATCACAAAGACGTTTGCGAGAGACCTTTTCCCTCAACAGGGGGATAGTTGATTAATGTGATCCATGAGCCCATGGGTGCAGGCAAAATTAGGTAGTCTTCACCACTGAGCTATTTTGCTAATTGAAGAAATATTTATTAAAGCTTCCTATGTGCCAGGTGCTATGATGCTGAGATCAGAGAGACAGACCAAACAGACACATCCCTGACCCGCCAGAGCTCCTAGTCTGACCGGCAGGAGTACTGGTTCCATCTGTTTGGGCTGTGAATGTTCACTGGGGTCTCATCTATCAGGCGCTTTTTTTAGTCCTAAGAATAGAACAGTGAGGGAGCAGCTAAAACCCTTCCTCTGATGAAGCTTATGTTACTTGTCAGGGAGAATGCTGTATTGCTATGTCCAAAGAAAAGAAAAATGTTCTAGAATAGTACATATAATTGGTGCAAATTTCTTCTTTACTTTAAAAAATCTGGAAGAAAATACCAAAATTAATGATCAAGAGACAAGTTTTCACTTTTTTCTTTTACATGGGCCTGTAATTGTTTGACGTTCTCCAGTTTCTTTTGTAATAAAACGATTAGATGTAAGTATCACAGCAATGTTTTCCAGTCTGCCTTCCTCTTCGCAGAAAGAAATGAAGGACTGGTTAACTGACAGAGCAGGGCCAGCGGTAGCGTGTGGCAGCAGCTGGGGCCGGACCCCGGTTTGCAGAGCAGGTGGCGCACTCCGTCAGTCATTTGGAATGGGAAAGGTGGCAGAGAGTGGAATGGAAAGCCACTACAAGTGCCCTGGAAATGATAAGTGGAAATTTAATTAAAAAGTGTAATTAGTTTGAATATGTGTTTTGTTCATAGAATTGCCTTAGAGATTTTGTTTGTTTGTTTGTTTTTCCTCCCCAGAGCTCTGCTAAGTCTCTCACAGGCTATGAAAAGAGGGGCCCCTTATCTTTTAAGACTGAAAAAGTAAGGCCTTACTATGTTTTTTTTCTAATTTATAGATTTGAGAGAGAGAGACATCAGTTTGTTGTTCCACTTATTTATGCATTCATTGGTTGATTCTTGTCTTATCCAGATAGGGGGTGGAACCTGCAACGTTGGCCTAACTGGGTGACTCTCTAACCAGCTGAGCTACCTGGACAGGGCGAGCCTTACTGTGGTTTATCTCTCTATTACTTTTTCTCGGTTTGAAATTCCTGAAGCAGAAATTCCTAGAGGTTCTTTGTTTTATTGTACTTTACCTTACTGTGCTCAACATGTGAGTTTTTTACAAATTAAAGGCAGAGCCCTTCACCAGCAAAAATTTCTGGCTGCTTTATTGTGGGTGGTCTGGGACCGAAGCCACAATATCTCCAAGGTTTGCCTACAATTGATTTTGGGTCATCTCCAGGTGCCCATTTTAAATCCCATTTTAAATTTTAAGTTTATTCTCATTTAAAGTTAAATTCAAAATATTAAACAAAAACATTAATTCATCTCCAGATTTCTAGTGAGAAAGTGTGGATCCTTCCAGAGATGAGTAGAGATGACCTAGAGCTGTATTTTTTAAGATTTCCATCAGTGTTTTCTGGGACTCAGTTGCAAAGGTGGGGAAAGGAGCAGAGCAGCTGGTGGACCATTTGGGTAAAGGTTCTCAAGGTTAATGGGGGCTCAGATTTTGGCCGATTTTAACTAGAAACCTGTGCAAAGAGCAGCATGAGTCAGAACTGTTACTCTCAGAGTTCAGGCTCCTCTGTGTCTTACTGTCAGTCATACCGACAGCAGTTACAAAGGACATTCCAAGTGACTCGTTTCCTCATAGTGGTGATTTTTTTCTGAATTCTTGTTCAAATTCCTTCTCCTTTTGGTGTGATCCTCTTTTTTTTTTTTTCAGAAGAAGCAGTGAGTTTTTCTTTTTTAATCCTCACCTGAGGATATGTTTATTGATTTTTTTATTTTTTAAATTTATTTTCAGAGAGAGGGGAATGGAGGGAGAAATTGAGGGAGAGAAACATCAATGTGTGAGAGATGCATAGACCGGTTGTCCCCAAGAGGGGACCTGGCCAGCAACCCAGGCATGTGCCCTGACTGGGAATCAAACTGGCGACTGTTTAGTTTGAAGGCTGGCATTCAATCCACTGAGACACACCAGACAAGGCATGTTTATTGATTTTAGAGGGAGAGAAAGGGGGAAGAGAGAGAAACATTGATGTGAAAGAAAAACATACATCAGTTGCCTTCTGTATGAGCTCCAACTGGGGATCGAACCTACAACCTAGGTAAGTGCCCCGACCAGGGATGAACCTGAAATATTTTGGTGTAAGGGACAATGCTCCAACTACCTGAGCCACCTGGCCAGGGCGTGATATTTCTTTTTTAATTGTTATTTAAACTATTCGTGTGTAGTGATGGTGGAGATGTGCCATCTCCTTAAATATGCGTATTATTTTAATATAGTTGTTTTGTGCATATGTCCCCACTGGAAAATGTTTTATTATAACTTACAGTCCATACTGGCTTCATGCTTCATAATAAATTGATATCCTGTCTTTTGTAATTTCTCCTTTTTGTATTTCTACTTTTGCATTCATTTTAACCCTAGTTCATTTAAAATAGGAATATTTTACCCTCCAATGTAATGTTTATTTTCACTTGGTCGGCTCTGAAATATCCACATGTCTATACATCTAAGATGTTTTAAATTTTATTATCCACAGTTTTACTTGCTATTACTTCTCAATTGTGTGCTGAATTTAATTCTTGTTCATAAAACAGTTAAGTAAGATCTTAGCAAAAAATCTCTTGACCTGAGTACTGGTTACATCTGAGAACTGAAGTGAGGATCCAGTGGTGAGGGGCTTTAAAATCTGCCTGGCCCAGGCCTTGGTCAAGTTCTCACAAGAGCTGTACTTTCTTGGTTCTCTCCAGCAACCCTCCTACTGCATTAAAAATTCCTACCATACAAGCAGCAGCCAAATAGTTTCTGGTCAACATGGGAGAAAAGAGTTATCTGATTGGGTGGAATTTCAGGTAGAAACTGAACAGCATGACATTTAGCCATCCTCGCTATGTTACTTCAAGCAAACGTGCTCACGAGGGACCCTGGGAGGGGCAGCCCATTTGGAGCCACTCGCCTGCAGTGTGTTGAGACTCTGAGTAAGAACCTCTCTTTAAGCAGAAAACACACAACTTGTTAAGTTGCCTGTTTAATTTATTGTTTTTTTTTTACCTTTTTTCTTTGCAATAATTTGAGATTTACAGAAATTTGTAATGATTCCCCTGTTTCCTCCGATGTCATAACCAGGGCACACTTGTCAAACAGCTAACATAACCAGGGCACACTTGTCAAAACTGAGATGTTAGCATTGGTATAATACGGTCATCTAGACTATTACAAACATTGCTTGGATTCCTACTATTGGCTTTTTAAATTTTCGGTTAAACGCTCTGTGAAAAACATAGTAGATTTTAGGTGAAGGTGAAACTCCTTATTCCCTGTCCTCCTCATCAAACCTTCTCCCCATTCCCACTCCCTAGGAATAAGCAGGGTTGTTCCTTTATTTTTCTAGACCAGCACTCTGCAGTAAAATTACAATGGGAGCTATATAGGTAATTTAAAATTTTCTACTAGTCATATTCAAAAGAGTAAAACAGAAATAGCCGAAATTAATTTTAAGAATATATTTTATTCAACTCTATCTAAATATTATTTCAATGTAAAATAAATGTAAACTTCATTAATGATTTTAATTATTTTTCTGTTGAAAGTCTTCAAAATTCAGTGAGTGTTTTACATTTAAAGCATGTGTCAGTTCTTTTTTTTTCTTTCCCCTCCGCCCTGCACACCCCCTCCCACCCACATTCCCCCCTTTAGTTCATGTCCATGGGTCATACATATAAGTTCTTTGGCTTCTACATTTTCTATACTATTCTTATCCTCCTCCTGTCTATTTTCTACCTACCATCTAGGCTACTTATTCTCTATACCTTTTCTACCTCTCTCCCTCTCCCACTCCCCTGTTGATAACCCTCCATGTGATCTCCATTTCTGTGTTTCTGTTCTTGTTCTAGTTTGCTTTTGTTTTTGTTTTAGGTGTGGTTGTTAATGATTATGAGTTTGCTGTCATTTTACTGTTCATATTTTTTATCTTCTTTTTCTTAGATAAGTCCCTTTAACATTTCATATAATAAGGGCTGGGTGATGATGAACTCCTTTAACTTGACCTTATCTGAGAAGCACTTTATCTACCCTTCCATTCCAAATGAAAGCTTTGCTGGACAGAGTAATCATGGATGTAGGTCCTTGCTTTTCATGATTTATAATACTTCTTTCCAGCCCCTTCTTGCCTGTGAGGTCTCTTTTGAGAAATCAGCTGACAGTCTTATGGGAACTCCTTTGTAGGTAACTGCCTCCTTATCTCTTGCTGCTTCTAGGATTCTCTCCTTGTCTTTAATTTGGATAATGTAATTATGATGTGCCTTGGTGTATTCTTCCTTGGGTCCAGCTTCTTTGGGACTCTCTGAGCTTCCTGGACTTCCTGGGAGTCTATTTCCTTTGCCAGATTGGGGAAGTTCTCCTTTATTATTTGTTCAAATAACTTTTCCACTTGTTGCTCTTCCTCTTCTCCTTCTGGTATCTCTATAATTCGGATGTGGGAACATTTAAACATGTCCTGGAGGTTCCTAAGCCTCTCCTCATGTTTTTGAATTCTTGTTTCTTCATTCTTTTCTGATAGGATATTTCTTTCTTCCTTCTGGGCCACACCATTGATTTGTGTCCCAGTTTTCTTCCTATCACTATTGGTTCCCTGTACATTTTCCTTTATTTCACTTAGCATTGCCTTCATTTTTTAAATCTAATTTGCAACCAAATTCAACCAATTCTTTTTTTATTTTATTTTAATTATTGTTGAAGTACATTTTTCTGTCCTTTACTCCCATTCCAGCCCACCCACCCATTCCTCCCCACCTCCCTCCCATTTCCACCCCCAAGTTTTTGTCCATGTGTCCTTTATATTTGTTCCTCTAAACCCTTCCCATTCTCCCCTGAAATTCTCCCCCCTTTCTCCTCTGATCACTGTCAGCCTGTCCTCTATTTCAGTGTCTTTGACTATATTTTGCTTGTTCAATATCGCTAGTTATCAGAGAGATGCAAATTAAAACCACAATGAGATACCATTTCACATCTGTCAGAATGGCCATCATAAACAAAGCAACAAACAACAAGTGTTGGGGAGGTTGTGGAGAAAAGGGGACCCTAGTGCACTGTTGGTGGGACTGCAGACTGGTACAACCACTATGGAAAACAGTATGGAACTTCCTCAGAAAACTAAAAATGGATCTGCCTTTTGACCCAGCAATTCCACTGCTGGGACTATATCCTAAGAACCCTGAAACACTAATCCAAAAGAACCTATGTACCCCAATGTTCATAGCAGCACAATTTACAATAGCTAAGTGCTGGAAGCAATCTAGGTGCCCGTTAGTAAATGAATGGATCAAAAACTATGGTACATTTACACAATGGAATTCTATGCAGCAGAAAGAAAGAAGGAGCTCCTACCCTTTGCAACAGCATGGACAGAGCTGGAAAGCATTATGCTAAGCAAAATAAGCCAGGCAGTGAGAGACAAATACCATATGATCTCACCTTTAACTGGAACCTAAACAACAAAACAAAGAAACAAATTCAACCAATTCTGTGAGCATCTTGATTACCAGTGTTTTCAACTATGCATCTGATAGGTTGGCTATCTCTTCATTGCTTAGTTGTATTTGTTCTGAAGCTTCGATCTGTTCTTTTGTTTAGGCCTTTTTTTTTTTTTTTGGTCTTGATGTACCTGTTACGTAGTGAGGAGTGGAGCCTTAGGTGTTCAGTAGGGTGGGGCAACCCACAAGGCTGGGTTGTGACACTGTATGTGGGGAAGGGGTCTGAGAGGGAACAATGGCGCTTGCTTTGCTCCTGCTGGATTTCAGTCACTTCCCCCTCTTCCCACAAGCAAATCAGGACCTTCTGCTGCTGATTCCTGTGTGGATGGGTTTGTATACATTCTAGGACCCCGTGGGTCTCTCCAATGAACTCTCCTGTGAGGCTGGGAGTTTCTCCTGCTACCTCAACCCCCACAGGTATTTTCAATCAGAGGTTTGAGGCTTTATTTCCCCACCTGGAACCCTGGGTTTCACATTCCATCCTGCTTCCCAGTTGTTACTCCTGGTTTATCTTCACACAAATGTGGGACTGCCCGGTCCGCAATCTGTCACCTCGCCATTTCTGCCCGCTGCTGCCTTGCTGGCCAGCTGCAGCCTTGCACTCCCCACGCCACAATCCACCACTTTGCTGGGTCCGCCAGCCTCGTGCCCTGGTCCTCCAGTCACTGCCTTGCCACAAGTCCTCTCTGCCTGGCTACCTGTCTCCACCCCTCCTACCAGTCTAGATAAATGTCTTCTTTAATTCCTTGGTTGTCGGACTTCCATACAGTTTGACTTTCTGTCAGTTCTGGTTGTTTTTTGTTTTTAAATTGTTGTCCTTCTTTTGGTTGCGCGAGGAGGCACAGTGTGTCTACCTACACCTCCATCTTGGCCAGAAGTCCCTCTTTTGTTTTCAAATTGCCAACTAGATTAAACTACTCTGTGATTTAAACCCTTCTGAGACTTTCCATGAGGCTTGATTTCCACTGACCTCATCAACTTCTCCTTTCTGCTTCTAGAACAGACCAAGTTCTTTGTGGTTTTAGAGCCATTTCAATGTAGTCATTTTCCTCTGGAATACTTTTCTCACACTGTTTGACGAGCTATCTCTCTCTCATCTTTGAGTTTCCGGCTGACATCTCATCTAAGAGCTCTCCCCAGCCACTCTCTCTAAAGTGCCAAGCTGCCCATCTGTAGTCCAGTTGATTTCCTACATAGTTTATTTGAATCTGAAATTCTTTAATTTGTTTACATTTTTCATGATTTGTCTCCCTTGATGCTCAACTAGGAAGGAAACTCCATCATCCATCTCACATCCCAGGGGCCTCACTGGTAGGGGGTGGGAGATAAGCATTTGCAGACTGACTGAATCCTTGAATATAGGCCTGCTTTATTGCAGACTCAAGGCATGATGCACGTGTCACCGACACATGATTCATGTTTTTCCTTCAAAGGAAGTCAGAGTTCATCAGGGCAGCCTGATATCCATGCAAATGACTACAATTAAAGGCAACAAGCATTAGCAGACCTGCATACTAGATTCTGAATGATGCAGAAAAGCATTCTCTGTTGATATCTTTGTTTGTTTGTTTTTTTAACCAGGAAATGTTAATCCTTGGCTTCACCCCTTCCTTCATGTATAGCTGTAAAATTCCAAGTGACTCTCATAGAATAAGAGAGCCGCTTGGAATTGACTCTCTTATTACACAGCAGGTGCTCAATACATATTAATGGGGTGAATGCTGGATGTGATACACAGATTCTAACAGCAGACACCTAAATAAATATATAGTGACCTGATGCATTTTCTCCTTTCTAGAAAAACATGTTTTGTAGTGTAAGTGCTTATATATTCACTCAAGCATTATTTCATAATCCTCCATCTTTTGAGAGGCTTGGTGATGTTTGAATGTAGCTTCAGTCAATTTCAGTGGCTTTCTTTTCCCTCCATCTGAGGTAAAGAAAAGGATGGTTGTAATTAGAGTGCAAAGATATGTTACATGAATATAAATGTAGAAGATTTCCACTTTTGTAAGAATACACAGTTTGGGGGCTTGCTTTTTTTTTGCTGTTTTTTATTACTTAAAACATTTTACATCCATTATTATATGAGCAGTACACTGGTGCGTTCTCATTGTAAAAATACTCAAGTGATACATAGATAGCCTTAAACTGAAAGACCCCTTTGTCTCAGCTAACCACCAGAGAGGACACGGGACAGTCTGAGGGGTGTCCACACCTGCTTTCCCAGTTCCTTTTCCACACAGACACATTCGCACATATGTATGTTGTAATTTGGTTGCAATGATTTTACAAAAATAGGTTCTTATGAAGTAGGTTGTTGTGTGAATTGTTTTTCTCACTTATTTTCCTCACATTTCCATGTGAGTGTTGCAATAAAATGTCAACACTCTTTGTCAATGTATATTATTAACAAGCAGAGGCATTTGTGGACATTATGGAAAGTCCCAGTGCCTACCACCAATAGAGTGCCTGCAAGGATTTAGACAGAGCCCAGCATACACTTTAGGTATCCTCTATCAGCACAGGCATTTCAGCGTGGTGTCCAAGGCCTGCAGAGGTTTCAGTTTGGGGAGTTTCAGAATCCTTTAGGTAACTCCCCTAACCCTGTCTGCTGAGAGCCCAATGCTATTAAGTTCCTCTGACCCTGCCATCTTCCCTAAAGCTGGTGTGAAGGAAATGTCTTACAATCACATGATAATGCAACAAGGCACACCGGTTACAAGTGAAAGTGTTGATCCAAAAGCAAATCTATGATTTTCTCCATGTTTCCAAGTGGATAACACCATTGTTTTCATTTGGGGGTGGGGTTAACTCACCATAATAGCATAATTTCTCTGGGAAGCACCCTGCTGTGCACAAGTGGTATCCTCTGGCAGTGTGAGCAGGGGCTCAGCTCACATCCAGTTTTCTCACATCTTTGTCATACACGAGTTCAGAACCCCCAGTGTCAGTGGACATGCTATTAACATCTGAAAGGTGTATATCAGGCCCTGGCTGGGTAGCTCAGTTGGTAACAGCTATCTTGATCTATCTGGTGCAGATAGGCCAAGGTTGTGGGTTCAATTCCCAGTCAGCGCATATAAAAGAAGCAACCAATGAATTCATAAATAAGTGGAACAATAAATCAATGTTTCTCTCTCTCTTAAATCAATAAGAAAAGATGTATATCAATTATATTGGAGAACAGTGTGGCTCTAGTTCATTTTTATTAAAGGTAGTAGCTTGTTTTCCTAAATAGGATGTTCCCTTGCTCAGCATGGGTTGCTCAATGAATATTTGAAATGGTGTTCATTGAGTGATAAGAACAGGTAGTAGGGGTGGGCACACCAGGCTTTCACAGCTGTGTCTGCCCCATAGTATGTCTTCTACGGGCCCCATCTGCTAGTCCTCCTTTTGGTCCTCTGTTTATTCACTTTAAGTTGCACAGTTGCCCCAAGTAGTTTAAGGTCCCTTTGTGTATAAACATTCTCAAAATCTGCATGACTTTTCAGGCCTAGAGTCTGACCTAAAATGAAGCTCTGGGCCAAATCTTTTAAAGACAGCCTAACAGAGAATGAATACTGTTCCAGCCCACTGATATCTCCTTGAAATCTGTTTAAGTGAGTAAGTCGATAAATTCCGCAGGAACACTGCAGCAGATTGGAGAAGTTTGATTTCAAAGATACTTCCCACCGTTCTTAAGGAAAGGCGTGGTGAAGAGATAACGAATGGAATTCTGGAAGATAGTTGTCTTCACCCATGAAAAGCTTTGGGGGAAGGGTCAGTGACAACCACAGGAGGAGCAGCTGGACGCCTCTGACTCACTGGTAAGTAGAAGCCTCTGGAAATTTATGTCAGGAGAAAATCAGAACTTTGTTGCTTGAACTTTCTGAGTATTATAGGGCATATTAAGACAATGATGCCCTGGCTGGTGTGGCTCAGGGGATTGAGCACTGGCCTGGCAACCAAGGGGTCACTGGTTCCATTCCCAGTCAGGGCACATGCCTGGGTTGCAGGCCAGATTCCCATCTGTTGGTGCAGGAGAAGCAACCACACACTGATGTTTCTTGCCCTCTCTTTCTCTCTCCCTTCCCCTTCCTCTAAACATAAAGAAATAAAATCTTTAAAAGGAAAAAAAGACAAGGATGGTTGAGCCAATAGGAATTAGGGAAAATTTGGAGGGGGCGGAGTCTATGTGGCTGAGCTGGTAAATCCTGAACTCCTTCCCAGAAGCACATCAGAATTAAGTGTAAATTGTAGCATAGCCATCGCTGGTAACCACCTGAAGACCAACTGAACAGAAGAAGGTCCTTCTGGGTTATAAAGAAGAAGCCCCAGAGAGACAGGTAAGAGGGGTGAATGTGTGGTCTGGGCAATTCCCACACCCCCGTGTGGTGGTTAATGAATGGGAGGGACAGCTGGGCTGCAGAGGTTCCCCCTGATGAGCCAGCGGGCTGAGTGCCACACCAGCTCCCTTGCATGGGGCAACTGTATTGGGAAGACGAGTCTCTATTACATCCAACTTTAAACACCGGTGGGGGTTATGTCTGAGACTGAGGAAGGGTTGTGGGAGACCAAGGCTCTGTACTTAGAGGGTTCGGCACAAACTCACTCTCTCCTGGCTCCAGCACAGAGGCAACAGTTCCAGAATTGCCTGGGAC